>JAGDQP010075598.1:0-10146 GCA_022664845.1 Lepisma saccharinum | reverse complement strand
CTACCCATGAAAAATCATTCACGTCTGGCGTTATGAAAGAGAGTTGAATTCGTATGTGAGGCTCAGCATCCAGTCTGTTGTAGTAATTCTGGGCTGCCATTCTCCACGAAACCTTTAACCACCTGATTGAAAGTATGCCTGGGACAGTGAAGGTTGTTATCAAGGCTAAGGGAGGGTGGATTAACACCGTACTGACTGTCAGTGTTCCCCACGGAGGGCGGCCCATACTAGTACTTCATTTCCAGGTGGATGTCCGGATACTTTTGATCACAGTGTCCATTACTTCACTACATTACTCACCCGCAGAACTCCACAACGTGCCGAAAATTTTTCGTTTGAAATTAGGTTTCTTTACACTGAGACTAACATGTTTTTTATCACGAATTTGAAATGGTTTTTGTTAAAATAAATATCACATTTCATGATAATGAATACGGAAATTTCTTACCACGAAAACAACTGTACATTGAATTGATCTTGAATATATTTTAAGACCTTTAGACATCTCAGACTCAGGCCAATATTGGGTGGGGAGAGGATGTTGGAAGTTAGACGTTGCGAAGTTGCATGTCCTATTTTGTAGGTACAATCCCAGCATTAACTAACTATACATTGAAGCGCCAAAGAATTGGCACATCCACCTAATCAAATGGAGGGCTCATTTTGCCTTGATTACTTCTGCTATTGGCCTCGACATGGATTTCACAAGGTTTTGGAAGAGCTCTTGAAATGATATAAGTCATGTCAACTAAACGGAAAGTCACAAATAACGTAGGATGGACAGTAATGAATCTGACAAGTGACAAGAGAGGGTCACAATATGCTGAATTGAATTGAAATAACCTTTATTGTCGGTCGAAGTTCAGCATACGCTGCTCTTTCACTTAACCCCAAAAAATAAAAAAGAAGAATACAATACAATTACAAAAAATAGATAATTACAGTACAAAATTATAGAATACACCAAGAAAAAAAGATACATAGTATACAGACTGACAACAAAGCAAGCAAGTATACAGACAAAGTAGCTAAAGTTCATAATAGAATTATGTAGTTAATTACACTAGATACCACACAAACTTGAAAAAAATTACGAAAACAGAAAATGCCCAGTCAAAAAAAAAAGAAACAAAAGAAAACAACACAAAACAAAAGTATAGAATACATTGAAGAAAAAAATTATGTGCTATACAGAAAAAGTAGTGAAAGTTAATAGAGTTATGGAGTTAATTACACTCTATTTGCTGAGTTCTGAATCAAACATAATGCATCCGATAGAGAATGCTGAAATATGGAGAATACCAAAATTGAACGTGCGATGGACAAGGGAAAGCGGCGCTAGCGCGGGGCGAAACATTGAAATTCACAGAAGTTAAATAAATGATATATCCATGGTGATTCAGAATAAAGGCACTACTTTCGGGAGGTGATTCCTGATATAGAAAGAGCAAAAAGTTTCCTATGAACATACGTGAAATTCCGCTTCATTTTGGAGATACAGCGTTTCCATCATTGAGATCAAAGTTAACGCATATCAATGGGAAGAAATGAATAATTCTCAATAAGTCAGAAACGACTCATTGAATGAAAATTCTCTTGGCTGAAATTTGTTTCTAGCAACATGGTAGACATCAGGAGTGAAAACACGCTGTCACCGGTTTGTCAGGGTTGCCAACCAGGTATAACATTTACATTTTTTCAAATGGCACTATGTCGTGTTATTGGATATTTGACATCTTCTAGTGATGATGTAGAACACACTTAAAGCATAGACCACAGTGTTGCAAAGTATGGATGAGACAGAAAGGTTCTCGCGATGTTATACAAACTACGGGGTAGTCGATCTGAAATCATCCAGCTTGGTTGTTTGACCTCTTCAAAAAAAAAATATTTTTAATGCTTATAGCTATTCCTTATACAAGAATAGTTCAAACGGGTATTATTTTATTTCTATCCCCATAGATTCATTAGTGACCGCCGTTTTTCCAGTCATTTGCAAAAAAATGTAATATCTCCGTACTGTTTTATCATAGGAGATTCTAACAAAAATCATTTCTTCCTTTAAAGTCTGCTTGATAAATTTAGTCCTCTGCGTGAAAAACCTAGAACGTAACTGAAGTGGTCAAAATCGTATCTAAATGTGATTGTCAGAACAGAATAGATTCCTATTTTAAGGGTATACAAAACAAGCCGATAAGTACATCTTAATTAAATCAGAACATCTAAAATTTGACGAACCCAATCAGATGATTGTGCAATACATAAATACGGACCTTGCCACTTTCTCTGGAGGCTTTGCATAGATAATGGCTCTTACACACGATGGATTTAATTTGGACCACATGGTGAAAGAGAAAATTGAAATCTGTGAAAATCGTCACATGGAGATCTACCAGTGAACCAACAGATATGGATGTAGTTTTATGCATATTAAATCATCAAGAGAGAACTTTTAGAGTGACCTAGAACTGACACTCGGACTGCTGCCAGCTATGAGTGGGACAATAATGAAGAAAATTACGATTCCGTTAATAGGGATGGTGCTCTGGAAAGCAGATCCATATATGGTTTTAAAGAAAATCAAAGAATGGGAAGAGAAAATCAATAGCGTAGGATTAGAAATGATAGTTAGTGACCAAGTACTCTTCAGAACCGTATCAATGGCTTGGGAAGATGTTAATAAGGAAGTAGAAGAAATGGAGGGTAAGGATAATCATACAAAAGGAGATGAATGTCGCAATGACCATTACAATCTGCATAATTACTATTCCTAGAAATTCTCTAAGATTATCTGGACGGTACTGGAGTAACTTGACAGTGGGTGACATTTCTTCTGTTGATGGATATGTTACTCCAGATATTGGACAAACTCTTATGTTGCCCTTGATTAGCGTTGCCGCTGCGATGATGATCCTCAATTTATCCAATTCAGAATTCTCTTCTTCGAGAACTTGGAGGATGCAAAATGCTGATCTGAATGTGACGATAATTCCTCATTGTAAGAGGTCTCTTATGATTATTTCAATACCATAGTGAACCATCACAAGTTTCTATATTGCATTTTTCAGAATGTGGTTTTTGTTCTTATTGTTCTCACTGAAGATAATATTCCATTAATAATGCTAAATCAGCCACAGTTATTTGTTCACCATCATTGTTATTCAAGTGTCGCATCACACACACAAAAGAAAATTCCTGTTGGGGTCTTCATTCCTCTGTTAACATAGGAATAATTAACATTCCTATGTTAATATAAAGATTCATGCCAATCCTGCATAAACCACTCAGGAATAGGATTCCCAGTCCGAAAGTTCAAATGAAACTATTGATGGTAAATTTCATGTGGAGCAGATAAATCTTCTGCAAATTCCAATCTACCATTCGGACTACAGTTGTCGTTACTTTCCTTACACATTACTTATATGCTCTTGCGGAAACCATGTGTTTGGACTGGAATAACTACGTTTTGATTTTACTTCCAATATGGTTTCGTTAATTCTCCACATAAACACAAAGTGTGTTAGGGAGTGCCTAGGATCTTCACTTTGCTGGAGAATATGGAGGTTCATTTTCTGTATTGTAACGCTTTAATGATGAAATATATTTCATGTTACGTCATAGATGATATGCACACATTGACCTGGATGAACACATATCTCATTTTACCCTATCTGCTCTTGCTTTATTGACTGAGTCACTTCCTTTCTTCCACAAAGCTCTGTATCATTAACTGACAGAGACTGTCCACATTACACGCACAAATCTCCGTTATAACAATTAAGATGTTGTCTCTCGTTAGTGATGGCAACAAATCACGTAGTTGAAATTGAAAGTTTAAACTACAGTCTCAACATTGTACCGTTTTGTGTGCTGAAAATTATAGCTTACATTGGCAGAAACGAAAATTTAAATCTTGTTTTGCCGACAATTGTTTGCAAGATCATTTTCAAAGTACACTTATAAATTATTATATTATTATATAGCTAACCACGTTACAGTTAATAAGGCACAATAGGCCTATCCAAAACATAATAACACTAAGTTATAGGCAGTTTCGTTACTGTGAAGCACAAAAATTCTTTGAAACAATTTCTATAAATCATTAATAATTGTTTTGTTGGAAATATCCTTAATTTTGACACAAATTTTATGAAAAATCAACCAGTAGAAGGCAAGATAATTACATTTATGTTTCAGATCTTCGTTGGTCATATCCAAGATGCTGACCCAAAATGGCAGGTTTCGGCTGTTCAGATTTTGGCAGACTTTTAATATGCCATTCAGTATACTCATAGAGCCAGAAACCGCAAAAAAACATTTTTGTTTAAATTTGTTCTAGGTTTCCCCGCCTTTGTCGTCTATATTGACTGGACAAGATTGTATTCCATCATCGTTGGTAAACCGGAGAGAAAGAGGTCGTTAGGAAGACCGAGACGTGGTTGGAATGACAATATTAGAAAGGATTCTCGAGAGGTACATGCTCAAGATGCAAACTGGACTGATGTTGCCCACAATATAATCCACCGGGGAAAGTTTGTTACTGCGGTGATAAACTTGCGAGTTCCGTACGCCATAGAGTGAATGAGTAAGTAAGTATTCGAGTCTGGGATTATTATAATGATTCTTGTGTACAATAATAAAGTACTGAGAACACTCAAGTGGAAGAACACAATACTATATAATGTTCTCCTTCTTTCGACTGTAGTTCCTTCTGTAATTCTCAAATTAATAGAACCATCACTCTTGCGTAGCTCGAAGTTACCCGATAACATAGAATATTGTGGTAGAGACTTAAGAAGTTACGGGAGTAACGGGAGTTGCTATGTTAAGGGGTAACTTTAAGTTAAGACCGGAATACATTCCTGGATAATGGACTCATTCAAGGATGTGTTCCTCTGACTACTAAAATCCTTTAAATCTTATCTAAGAATGTTGATGTTGTGAATAAAGAACAATAAAAGCTCGAGAATTCAAACTAACAATAACATTATTTGTAGCGTTCACTTCTAGACTTCCATTAAACGAAATTGGTGCCTTATTAAATATCTAATGCATGTGAGATCTTTAATGATGAATTAGCTCGTATGCACTAACAACAACAATACTAACGATAATGCTAACCTCAATTTTCTACTGGGCAAATAGACAAAATAACATACAAAAGCTGGCACATACAACCATGTAACAAATTACAAATACAGCTAAATGTGTTATAAAATATACTGCGTGCTTTACAACATTAGTGAATAACTTACTCAAAACATACAATTAACAACATGCAACATATTTGTAACAAAATTAACCTAATTTTTAAATTATATTAAATTAAAATAATATGAACAAATAATTTGTCTAACTATACCAAATGCTTCTTCACAATCAGTGAAGCTCAAATTATTTAATACTGTATTAAGATTTTAACAAATATTTCATTTTAAACGAATATTTCACTTTCATACCGCTGTGAATCAGGCTTCGGAGGAAATGATGCAATGTCGATTCAACATTCTAAAGTCGGTGGACGGACACATTTTTGTAGGCAAAGAACTATTTACAAAAAATGCAAAACAAAATTCTAATGAAAAGACATAGAAAGTCACACTCCTATCAAACTGATTCGAAAATGCTAAATTAAAGAAATTAAGAACAGAGGAACTTACACAACTATATACAATTTCAAATAATATAACATCACATAAATTCAACGGATGCTTATAACAATATATAAATGATGTGCACAACAAATGCATAAGAAGTTTAATCTACAAAGAAAAGAAGAAGAAGAAGAAGTCCTGTGCGAAATAAAAATTAAATTAACATCTTGCCTTCCGATACACTTCCCTAATCCTAAATATAAACAAAGCTAAATAATCTTTCAAATTTCTTAAGAGATTTTTTAGAAAATTTAAATTTTCAAACAACAATCGAAATCACTGGCGGTTTGTGGGTTCGTGCCTGGTGTCTGGGTGGGAGTTCGATTCATGTAAATCACATATTATTATATAAATTCAAACTATAATTAATTCCAAGGACGAAAGTGACCTTGGTGGCCAGAAGTCCAGCTTGGGGGCCCTGCGGGCCGGGCATTTTAATTTAGGGGCGGCGGCCTGAAACCGTGATGCGTTGTAGATCTCGTCATCCTGAGAAAGTCTCCATGGGCATCACCGCCAGTCACTCGATGTTTGGCCACTACGAGACCATTTGTCGAAATCCAAGAATATCGTTATCTTCGAGTGTTTTCAAAATGTGTTCTCGTAGTGGCCAAGCGGTCAGTGATTGGTGGTTGTGCCCATGGAGACTATTTCTCAGGATCACAAGATCTACAATATATCACTGTTTCAGGCATTCCCACCGAAATCCAATATCCATAAGGTAAAAAGTAAAGGATAAAGTAAAAATGCTGGGCCCGTAGACAACCCAGCTGGACTTCTAGCTCCTTAGAGCTACTTTCGTTCTACGAAATTTGAATTATTTAGTAGTCTAATATGATATGATTTAATCGAGTCCTGCACCGGGACGCCCCCACCCCTACGAAGCAACCACCCAGAAAACCCACCACAGTCAAAACTATTTCTCTCTTCATTTATTAAATTCTAATTTGAATTATTTGGTCCAAAACCGTCTGAACTGGAAGGGTACCAGAGTTAAATTTGAAGTACAAAAAGTGTGTAGGAGATGTATTGGTTACTGAATTGAAACTCACAGGACTCAAAGGTAAAATAAAGTATTATCTGCTAAAGTTGTTTTGAAAATTTGGAAAGATTGGACAGTAAGATCTTTTAATGAGTTAGGAGTGTGTAAAAATTTGTGGGATTTCTTCTAGGCCTCTATATTAATGTATGCCTTGGTCTAGTAGCGTGTTTTCCTTGTAAATTTTTGTTTGATGTACTCGTCACATCCTAATGTAATTTGTTAATAAGTTGGTAAAATAGTATCCTAATTTCATCAGGCTGTGCTTTCTTTAAATTCATAAGAAGTAATTCTTGATAAGTTTATTCTCCGTTTTTTTTGGTTTCATTTGTTGAGGTAGGTTAGCTTGAATGAATTTTTTTGTTTTTCGCTGACTGTATGTATTTCTTTTTGCTTTGCTTCATATACGTGTATATAGGTGTAATTGGTATTTTATTTTAAAACTCTTCTCTGCTAGCCTTCCACATTCCCTCCGAAGATGTAATCCAAAATCTTTCAAACTTTTCAATTTGCTCTGTTGAGAGTTTGCTATGAAAAAGTTCATGTCTATATAATGTCATCGGTCTGAGAATTGATAAGTATAGTCTGATTTTATTTGAATTAGTAAGTGTTGATCGAAAGTAATATTTGAGTTGTGAAAGTGCTTTAAGTGCTAAAATCTTTCTGTCCATGATGTGATTTTTAAATGTTAAACGTTGATCAAATGTGACTCCCAAATATTTAGCCATTTTCTGATCTTTGTTTTTAGTTTTCATTATTGTGATAAATGTTTCTTTGTCAACTCTCGTGCCTTTTCCGGAATGATAGAAGATGACAAATTGAGTTTTGTTTTGATTAAGCTGTAGCTTCCATGTTTGACACCACTTTACAAATCTCTTTGTTATCTTTTGCAGGTTGTTTATGGCTGCGTCAGTTGTTTTAGCAGTAGTCCAATACGCTGTGTCATACGCAAAGAGACCCAGTTTGGAGTTTGGATGTATTGGAGCAGGTGTATCATTAACATAGATTGTGTAAAGTAGAGGGATCAACGCCGCGCCTTGAGGGACTCCTCGATGGATGGTGATGGTGTCAGGTAGTTTTTCACCAGATCTGACCTGAGTCGTCCTGTCTTTTAGAAAATTGTTTATCCATCTAATGATGCTGGTTGGTAGGTTTAGAGCATGTAACTTGTACAGGAGACCATCGTGACAAACAGTATCAAATGCAGATGTTAAGTCCATAAATACTGCGGCGGTCCTTTGTCCTGAATTCAGTGCAAGTTGGATGTCAGTGAAAACTCGGATTGATTGATGCATTGTGAATATTTGAGTTCCAAATCCTGCTTGGTTATTGTTAATAAGGTTGATTCTTCTAAGAATGAGCCTAATCTTTTGGTCAAAACAGTTTCATATATCTTAGCTATGGTATTAGTTAATGTAATTGGACGGTAGTTGTCGGATTGAAAACGACTTTTGTTATGCTTAGGTATGAATATAGTGTAGACCTGTTTCCATTCAGGAGGAATGAAACCCAATTAAATTAAAGCATTAAAGATTGAAGTGAGAATCCTGTGTAATATAGGAGGTGCATTTTTCAGTGCGATGTGTGGGATGCCATCCAGACCAGGCGCCGTGTTTCTTTTCTTTCGTATTATTGCTATAATTTCAACTACTTATGACGTGCTACGGAATGTAGGTTAGTGATTTTTAATTGGTTGTTACAGTAACTAATTTGGCGCTGACCTCATTCAAAAATCTAAAATCATCAAAAGATTTTAAGAAGTGTCTTTATTTTCACTTATAATGCGTTTTTAAGTCGGGCGTTTATCTTTGTCTTCTGTAAATAAATTTATATCAATATTTTTTTCAGTACCGCTCAAGAATAATTCTTCATTACGTATGCGTCGTATTACATTTGTATTAGCGAGAAACCCTGTGCGGCGCCTGTCCAACATTGACTAGACTTACCATAACAGTGATTCTTAAAAGGTGTGCACTGGCACACTAGTATATCGTGAAATTGCTTCCCTGCCCTGTGCCGCGCCACGAGAACACAAATATTTTGATTATAATGGTAAAATAAAGGAAGAGTGAATTAGAAATTGAACACCTTGAAGAATGTTATTTATTAATACAAGAGGAACAGTATATTTATTGTAAGTAAAAAATTGGAATTGTTAAGATTATTGAGTCAATATTTCATTTTTATAATTAAATGCCAGCTTATTTATTTTGGAACTTAGTCTTGGCATGAGACATGAAGCCCGGACTTCTCGGAACTATCACAGTACGCATTCCAGTTTGAGTTCTTAATTATATGGCATGGCACTCCCTTAATGTGTATTTTGCATCCCTTTTAGTGGGGCGAATTACTGTATAAGTCTTTGTTCTCTGTGGTTCTTAGCGTATTTCGTATTAGTGGTTCTTGGTTCAGAGTCCTGCCATGAGAAGCCATAACTCTGGGACCTATAGGCCTATTTTATGTTACTTTGTTTTCTGTTCGGTTAGTGTCTGCATGTCTTTTGTTCTCGATAGCACCAATGTGACTGTATTCTGATGCTTTTTTATTGTTAAGAGCATGTTGTACCATTGTATAAGTATTCGCAGTTAGTGCTTTGTTTGTTGCTGAATTGTTGTTAATGTCTAAAGTAAGTCAGTCAATTTTTAAGGACTGAACCTACAGATTTTTTGTTAAAAATCGATTACAAATCTTCGTTCTGTGAACTTCTACGAGGATTGAGTCTGTGACCTTGCGTATAGCAGAGGAGCGCCATTGCCACTTGTTTGACAACAGGTTCTGGTTTTTCTGGATAGGTATGGTGTGACCTTAAGCCTTTGTTTTTGTTTTTTAATTTTTGTTTATAAGTTTTGTCTTCCATCTCCGTGAAAGCTGAACATTTTGTTTTGTTCATAGGAAGTACAGTGATATTGTCTTTGCTATTGTTTCCCCGGTTTTGTGGTTTGAATGTAGAAATAGTTTTTCTTGTTTGCACATTTCGATGTGTAGATCCAATTTTTATTCAAGCTGTGGGATCACATCATTATAAGAATTTTGCCACCATAATGTTTACTTTGTCTGTGACATCATGAAGAATATCGTCAGTAGTTGGTTGCGTTCTTGTGGAGATTTTGTTACCAACAACAAGACTTTAAGTTATTTTTTTTCTATTTCGATAACAACTTATTTACTGAGTCTCTTCCTTTTACTAACCCGCCTAACTGTTAGTGGATGTAAGATTTTGGCCTCTATAGATATACTTGGACTTGAATCCGGAAGTGATGACCATCTCAAGACGCTGAGCTCAATGGTATGTCCGCACTCCACAATATAGAAGGCTGCTTTGATTGGCTATTTATTCTTATGTTGATATTGGAAATTTTTGTCACATTGCAAATCGCCAATTCCTCTAACCAATGATTTTTTTTTCTTTTCCAAAAATACTGAAAAATTATCTTGGTCATCAATTTCCGTTGATCG
>JAGDQP010075595.1:0-10146 GCA_022664845.1 Lepisma saccharinum | reverse complement strand
TAATAATAATAATAATAATAATAATAATAATAATAATAATAATAATACGCACAATATAACGCTATGGATTTTTAAAAACATTATGGTTAAGGTATTTCCAAAAGTTTTAGTGCTTCAAACAAAACATAATGAACAGCAGTTACTAAGGATAAAACCAAACCTCTCTGTACATAACACAGTTGACATAAGCTTTTCTGTCCTTAAGTTCTACTAGCAACCAAAGCTTGGTCATTTCCGAAAGTGAACTACTCCAAAGGACCTACTAACGCCCTTGTCACACCTATTACCGAAAACTACAAGTTACAAAGAGAACATTTATTATTAGTCACTACTGTGGATTACACTGCTGTTTAATTACGTGCACTCAAATATTGTAAGTGCGTATAATTTTAAATAATATAAAACTGAGTCCAAATAAAAAAGAAATAAAATAATTAAAAAAGCAAAAGATGCATTGTTTCAACAAGAGAGAACCCCAGTAGCACACAAACGTTGAAAATACGTGGATTAAACGTTAGTACCAAAACGTTCTCATAACGTCGTAAATGTACCGAAATGTCCGCCTGTTCAACGATTTATTCGACGTTGGAAAATGGTTGAGAAGAAATGATGAAGATACTGGTTCAGTTGGCCAAAACAGAGCATTAATGGTGTCTATTGGTATACATACATTTAGTTTAATTTTATCCGTTACTTTCAAGATATACGGTGTTAATTTTCCAACAGTAAATTATTTATCCGCTGCTGTGGGGTTCGAACCAGGTACGTTCCACACTCCTCGTTGGTAGTTCGCCGCCTTATCTCTTCATCCATGGATCCATCTTGGGAATCACTACTCGTTTACGGTATTTGTTGTAACAGGCAGTCTAGAACGCAGTGCCACAAATCTAGAATGTCGTTTCATCATCATGTAAGAATAAGAATACTTACTTTCCTTCTTTCTTTGTCATGTGCATTTTTCTTTCTATAACACTTTGACCAGCGCTGCACTATTAAATTTGTATTTCTTATTAAGTGTAATATGTCGCCTTAGAAAAACGTTTATAAAGCAAAATCTATGTCATAGTTGAAAAGACTTCACATTAACGCTCTATTAAAGAAATTAAATGTTCGTTGAAATAATGTTTAAAATTTAATATGTTTTCAACATTCAAATGAAAACATGAAAAATGTAATTAATTTCATTGTAATTGCTTTTATTTATAATGTTTAAGCAATTAAATTAGAAATACACTTGTGAAACGAAATGTATAACACAGTATAAAAGAAAGTTGAAAACACATCAGACTAACGCCCTGAATTTTATCTTCGTTGAAATATAGTTTAAAATTCAATCTTTTCAACGTGCACATAAAAACATAAAAAAATTGCTTTGTGTCATTCTATAATTTTAATTATAATGTTTTTGACAACATTACTAAGAAACATATTAAACAAAATCTACACCATAGTTGACAATAACATATTGAGTACACGTTGTATTGTATTAACGTCTTATCAACGTAATGATGCCTTTGTTGAAACATGGTTTAAAAATAAACGTAATTTATTTCAACCGATAACGGTTAATCAACGAAATGAACCTAAAATCAACGTTGAAAACACGTATGTGTGATGCTGGAGAACAGCTGCGCACCTGGAAACATCAGATATTCAAACATAATCTAATATTCGGGAGACAAATTAGCAGTACGGCCTGAGCCAAAGATGCCAAAAGGCTTTAAATCAAATTCAAATACAAATAACCAGGAACATAACTGTGAAAGAAACCCACAAATACTAAATTTCAACCCAGTAGGAAACTATTTATATTGGGAGTAACTACCAAAACAGTACACACACAAACCAGGACGTATTTCCTGCAGCAGAACAGATTTTTTACTTTAAAAAACTACTGCCCAAAGGCCCTAATAAAAAAATGTGTACTACAAATAAATATGACGAGGGAAATGGCCTTAAAGGGTAACTACAAACACGAGAAAATGAAATAGTTTTTTCATGATATTTCTACATAAATGCTGAGTCAGTAGAAAGAAATCTACAACTAACCAAAATAGGCATTCATTAAATTCGTCAAGAAATGAAATAATAAAATTTCAAAGACAAAAAAGAAAATGTTCCTATATTAATATCGATATAATAATTTGTTTGTGAGAGACAGACGGACAAGCGTCAGACAGTGGAATCCAAAACATCGTTGCTAGAACAACTAGCGCTAAAACAAAAGCACTATTTGGTTTCCAGAATTACTCATGAGGCTCAAAGTCCTTTTAGCTAGAGAAGTTACACAAGTAGCTTGTACTGAACATACGACACGTGTCAACCCAAATGTAAGAATCATCCCACACACAAGTAAAAGGAAGTGCTGGTTGAATTAAGCATGTGGGCTTCGATTCTGTAATGATTAAACTATAATAAATAGGTTCAATCACATCACATGTTGATGGTCTCGCAATCGAAACTGTAGCCTACTATCAAAACCGAGTCTGATCTAGTTGTATCGATTTAAATAGGAAAATAGATACATGATCAGTATTTTAAATTTCTTGAAATAATAATGCCATCCTTGTAAATCAGTTTTGAATGATAGTGTGATAATGTTGCGTAATATATTCGCTTAGGTGCTTCATCAGACTAAAAAAGATTGTTTCCCTCAAGTATCATGACCCGTGATCCTTCGAAAGATTTTGATTGGTGACACACCTGGGTTAAATCAGGTCTGTTACTTTTCGTGATCATGTCTTATCGGCGATATGCATCACGATATATAGGGTGTTGCAAAACAACATCGACGAACGCACCTCACAAGATTGCTGACATGAAAAAAGGAAGAAAAACTATAAATCATCCGAGGGTTCACAAATGCTTCGTTCCGGCGTTATAGGCTACCGAAAGCGTGGGTCCAATACCACGAACAGTAGAACGGAAGCTGCATGCTACCCTCAAAGACTTCAAACATGCTCTATCCAAAATTTCATATTCCAAAATTATGCAATGGATGTGCAAGGGATTCCCCAAATGAAGCAGAGGAATTCCTAAACATTCCATGGAATAAATGTGAGTAGAAATCAACACGAATAAGATGAATTTCCGTGTGAGTACAGATAGTAAACATGCCGGCCGGGTGGCCGAGCGGTCTGCGGCGGTAGGCCATTGACTCAAAGGTCCCGGGTTCGAGTCCTGGCAGGTGCATGGGTGTGGTTATTAAGAGCTATAGGCGAATCGTGACGGGCCGAAGTCCAAAGTTACTAGACTGGCCCATATAAAAATAAAGTTTACCAAATATAGTAAACAAAATCAATGCCATCTAACCGGGCATTGACAGTCTCATTTCCTGATAAAATGTGCAACAAACGTTGTTTTGTTTTTTTCCTACTATTTGTTATGCAACCACACAGGATTTTTAAAAAATCACTCCGCAAAGGAAATCTGATAAAAATATTAACTTGTACCACCCAACTTTGCCAATAATAATAATCTGCCTGCTCGGAATAATCATTTGAAACCTTTAGAACTCGACGGTGATTATTACTATTTCACATGACAACGTCCAGTTTCTAAAACCCACTTACTTCAGTTAATGTGAAATTCACTCTTTGCAGTTACAACGTAATATTTATTAGTATAATATTCTTACCTATTGGATAGCTTATTGCAGAAAAGTTTTACAATGTAAGATGTAAAAGTTAATATACTTACTTACCCACGTAAAAGCAAAACTCAACAAAAGAAGAACGCGCATAGTCTGCGTTGTTCGTAAATACAATTCATAACATGTATTCACTCCTAACGATTTGAGAACATTTTTATATGCAGTGTCACACTAGAAAATGTACTTAGTTTAGAAAGGAAATACTGCTTCTCAGCAAAGGTCGTATCAATGTGAGTGACAAACGAAAATTATCGTTACTTCAGATTGAAGATAGCACGATGAAAAAAAGAAAATCATGATAAGCAAAGTAAAAGATATGATATTCCTTTCGGTTTGTTCGTTTGTCTGTCTGTCCATCTATTTAAAATGCGAAATTTGCGAGTAGTAATTGTTCTTTACTTTTAACGCTGTCAATGGGAGGACGGACACAAACTGTAATGGAATTTACCTTATTTCAATTTGCCATCCTGTCATTTGCTGTGTGATTCACAGAAATTAAAAAAAAACGCCCTCTACTCAGCAAAGGTGTACCCTTGACAGTAACAATCGAAGAACTTCGACCTTCGTTTCTCGACTGTAGGGGATAGTTTCGCCCACGAAATGTGATTGAGGCTTTATCTTCTGGAAAATGTCCAGAATATGTCTCGTCTCATAAAGATGCATATTGTGTATTTCGAGAATCCGATCTCGTCTCGATTTCCATAGCCATTTATATGTCTCGTCTAGTGGGTAACATTAGCTACGTATAGAGTGAATTGAGGGAAGATTCCTATTGGGGGAAGATGCCTACAGTAATGTAATTTCATAGCTACGACCTTAGAGTGAAAACTTGGCGTGAAAGAACTAGTTTGTATGCTCTCTAAGGGGCTGTAGTGAATGTCACGTAATCTGTTACGTAATCCTTTGAAAATAAAAATATCTTTTCATAGCATAAAATAATTTTCTTTAGTCAGTGAACCGTTTAGGATAAGGCTAAATTCCATGAAAAAGTGGAAATTTCATTTCAATGGAGTAGTTTTGAATGTCACGTTTTTGTTTAGACTGTATCACAAAGAAACCATATGTGTGGCGGGAAACAGGAGAAGTGGCGTCTTATCCCGTAGGTGTGGATAAACTACCTGTTTTTTTCCTGAATACAATGTAGTGATAGAAGGACATATGTAATTGATAGTCTACGTACCTGTTCAGTAGAATGTGAATGTCGTGTATGGTATTTGGGTAACTATGGCTCAGGCCGGAATAGGGGTGGAGTGAGAATGTGAGAAAGGAAGTCGGTCAGGATCTACCTAGCAGCATAGAATATCGACAACAATACTGAGCCAACGTTGATCAATATTGGCCGTTTCTGGCCCAGTATTGGCCTGATATTCTGTGCTTCTAGGGATAGTTTCGAAGGCACCATCCCAGCATTAACTTTGTGTGACTAAGAATAACCCTGGATAAACCTCAGTCAGGATAGCCGCTCGCGAATCGAACCCAAGACCTAACGAACACGAAGTCATTGCTCTATTAACTGAGCTAGGGCTGATCGGTACGTGTTCAATACGATGTTACACATTAAAGAACTATTTTGTTATTTCACACAAAACGAAAAGTCATTACTATATTAAATTTGTGTGTGTGTTTTACTTTCACATAATCCCATGAGCAAAATGACAGACGGCCGACGGCAACTCGCCGCAGCAGGCTGCCTGTATCCAGCGAGCCGCAGCTTTCGGATACAAATCTCGCATCTCTGCCACCTTGTCGGATATTCGTCGTCGGTCCGCCGGCGGACATTGGCGGATAGAAGCTGTTCCCTGGCGGATATCCAACACAGCGGCAAATTGCTCATGGGGACCGAAGAGAAATCTGTACATTTAAACAGTCATCGTGAAGGTCATGACATTATAATACATATTTTCTGAACTATTGGAAAAATATCCATACCGGTTCATGTATTTTGGTTATGTTATAGTTAATGTAGAGATGAAGTTTCAAACTTTAATTTTATTGTAACATCTTAATTATATTGTATTCGGCATCTTCCCCCAAATAAGTGGGCATGTTACACTGGTGTATTGGGGGGTAAGATGTCTATGTTGATATGTCAGTTTAAAAGCATGTATCCGTTTGTGCATACATTTAGCATCATATACTTATGTTAGTAAGAACATGAAGTTTCAGTATATGTTTGTGCGAAATTTTGCTGTTCCGTTTCTTTAAATTACTCCACAAAGGCACCTAGACAAAAATGTGTGACATCTTCCCTCAATCCACTCTAAATGATTCTTGTATAATTAAATTATGCTGACAAAATACTCTCACATAAAAGTTCTGGGATAGGTACAGTAGCTGCAGTATCTCCAGCCCTAGACCGGCGAAATACAGCAACTCGGCGTTTCATAGATTGAACAAGGGGACGGAAGACTACTTGAATAGTGTTAGGCTTCTTCATAACCACCCATAGTTCCACATGCTTCGGTAGAAATGTACTTGGGTACACTCAGTCAATTATAAAATGACCGGTCCCGTTCAAAAATCTAAATTACAAAATTAAATATTTTCCACTATAAGAAACGTGTTAGGAATGAGCAATTCATCGACAGATAAGTGTCTCTACAAAATAAACTCAATTTTCTTTATCGTAATCTATTTATTTGTTATAATTTTTATAAAACCCTCTTGTTGGTCTCTTAAAAAAACTAAGTTCTGGTATCAATTATGTGGCAACGTCGCAAAACATGAGTATCCACTCTCCTGTTTTTAAAATTTGATTTGCTAGTTACACCAGTTCGTTAAGCTACTAACTTCTCTGGTCTGAGCCTAAGATACCTAAAAGCACTAAATTAATGTTAAGAAAGGTTACTAGCCTCTACTGACATACAGTATCTATGATTAAATAAATTGAAGAAAGTTATTCTTTCACTGTTACTGATTATAAACTAAATTTACCGTAATATAGCGATATCAGCACGTTCGTAATCAGTAGCGATGAAGTGTTGCTTACTCTCATTTGGGACGTTAAATTACATTTTTAAAACTATTGCCAGATTGTAGGGTATGTTTTTCATATGTATAGAATCTAGGAAAATAACAGTAGTAGTAGTAGTACTAGAAGTAGAAGTAGTAATTTTAAAAAATAAGTTACATTAGCAGTATAGTTACAATATATTAACAGCAGTATAGGAATTAGAAGAGGCAATGCTAGATTTTGGGGTTACTACGAGTAGTGTCTATGTTGATGGTAGTAGTTGCAGTGTTGGTAGTAGGATTAATCTTTGTGAAAGTAGTGTTATAATTTATAATAATAGTTTATTAGTAGCTGTAGTAGTGTAGTGGTTGCTTTAGGACAAGTAGCAGCAGTAGTATTCTTAGTGGTAGTAATAATAGCACAGAGACTAATGCGGTTTCTGTGGTAAAAGAGAAACAACGATTTTCATTAGATTTCTATGTTCGTGTAGCAGATAGTGGAATATAAAATCCGATAGTTATACCTACTATCAAACATCGATCTTATCAAAGGATAATTCAATTTAAGGATAGGATCAAACTAACGATCACTCAGCACTGCATCCGTAGGGCTCTAATGAATATGGTTGCACGAAATTGCAAAGCTTCTCTTCCAAATTCAAACCTAGAGAGTTCAAACTGTCAATTAATAACAATCGCAAGGGTGTGCCGTTCCTCAACGACAATGCCAAGCCACATGTGGCAAAGAGGACCGGGAGACCCTTCAGCAACTTGGCTGGGAGGCACTGTGCCATGCACCGTATTCACGGGACCTTTGCGCCAACACATTACCACATGTTTCGTTCCTTCGACAACCACCTCCGTGAGAGATCCTTTGCCAATGAGGGAGACCTGCGAAACACACTCACGAACTTCTTTGCCTCGAAGACCGCCGACTTTTATAGCCAGGGTATTGTACGATTGTGCAGCTGCAGGAACGTGGGCAAAAGGTGTTGGATGCCGATGGAGCTTACTTCGAAACCTAAAGGTATGTACCGTCCACTGTATTGGTCTCTGTTTATCACTGCTCTAGAACGACAAAAACTTTTTGGTTATCTTGTATATTCAAAATTTTACCAGAAAACCTTATCAGGGATGATCCCTTAACTAAGGATCTGGCAACTACGCTTTCCCTCCTTCAGCCTGAATAATGTGTGGTGAGGGAGTTAATTACTTAGACATGCGATGGTCTCTGCGGCCTGTCTAATGTAGCGTTTCTCAACCTTTTTCATGTCGCAACCTCCTTTTAGCATGTTTTTGGGCCGGTGCGAATAAAAGTATTTTTTTTTATATAGTAAGTGGTTTCGTTTCACTTTGTGTGGGTAGAAGCCTCCAGGAGGATATTTAAAACACACACCCCTCGCAATCCCCCTTGCAAACAATCCGCGACCCACCTCGGGGTCACGTTGGTCTAATGGATAGAAAATAAATAGAATAAATAAAAACTAGCGCAATGATTGAAGGAACATAAGCATTTACCTCGCTATGCCCAGCAAGGGTTACCTGTTTTCTTACTTAAGACTGCATTGTCTGTTTATCGTCTCATGTCTCAATTTAAAATCATACTGATTGGCTCTCATTCACAAGGCACGTACTTAACAAGTTTCAGCTCATTTGTCTCAGAAGGCATAAGAAGCACATAATATAAGACCACACAACAATGCCACAAATCGCGTAGCATTTTATAGCTAGCACCATGCGTATGACTTGTGCTTATTGAACCTTATCCCACGCAACACACATAAAAAATATGATGAAGAAGGGTCGTTGTTCGAGTGACGCTGACAAACGAGTCTGTTAGCGGCACTCACATATATACAGCTAATTTCGGATCTATCGAACTATAAGCCCGGTTTTGATGTTTGAACTTGCATTTGAAAGTTCTTTGCCATGCTAAGACACAGAAAAAAATCGAGGTCAGTAGAACCTCCCTGGGTCCCCTAGGGCGGTTCGAAAAAATATGAAATATCACATTTCAGATGATAGCACTGACTCCGGACCATATATAGGCGGCCGAAACTTGCGGAATCGTACCATAATCTACGCTCCAATACCTTTCAAACAGTGTATTACACACGTCAAAATCGGTGAAGGGGTTTAAAAATTATGACTTTTTAGGCGAATTACAGAATTTTCACAAATAATCGAAAAGTGTGTCTGTCATTCTGTGTGTCTTTTTTGCTTTAGCCACAAATGGTTGGTACCAGAGGGTTTTGGGCGTCAATTGCGGGCACCAATAACTTGGGGTAAAAAAAATGCTTATTATTTTTATAGGAGTTACGGATTTCAAGATACGGAGTCTACCATGGTCCAAAATCGATCTTTTGTACGAAGACTATGCACTTTTTTTAATAGGTAGCCTTACAAAATAAGCGATGTCAGTACCAAAATTCCTTCTGGGTAAAGGAGAAGAGTGACGCAATAATTCTACTCTCAAAAGAAGTGATATCCATTTTGCGAGTGACTTTCTTTATATCACTATTACGGAAGGGAGGATACTAATTATCTTATCTTTATTCCCTCACAAAATGTATATATAACTTCTTTTGTGAATAGAATTCTTGCGTCACTCTTCCCTCTATCCCGAAGAGGTTTCTGTACTGATCATACATACACACCATTAAGACAGCTTTTAATGACTATGACATCTCTCGCCTATATATATATATATATTGCTATTCAACAGACAGGTCAAAGCATGCCAGGTAGTTGCTGATATAAAGGGAGATTTGCACGTTCCCACTTTAGTGTGTCCATTTAGTAAAAGTATTAAACCGTTCGTATATAGGGAAATAAAAGCCATCACAGCTTCTTTGTTACTTACAAAATATATTTATATACATTTGTCTTACAGATACACAGATTTTAATTGTATTACACAGCTTTTAATACTTATTAAAATTATATTAATATAAACAATTATCAGCATCGTTCTTTCTCTATTTCTTCTATGTCTTCTTCACAATCTGCAACCAGATTCCATCTTTGAATGTAAGGATAAAAGACCTTGGATCCATTTTCTCTGATATTTGCTTTCCTGGCCTCACCTCATAGTTTCTCAGCAAAGTAATGAGACCCACTTTAGTTTGCACGAGTCCAAATCGCATGCCTGAAAAAAATATGCATATATTCAAAACATTCATAGCTAGAGATAGGAACATTTCGTTCTATTTCTTTGTCACTTGTCACTGTTACGTTTTCCGTTCTTGCCCCATCTCTCGCGCACACAAACAAATTAACAAGAATTTTCTTAATAACGTCGAGTAAACAGAAAAATACAGCAAACAATTTGGTAGTCTAATTGCTGTAGAGAAATGTGTTGTTAGGCAAAGTCGTTCTTTCGAGTTCTTGAGGTTAGTCTCTCCTCAATGGTGCTATGGCTCAACGTCCCAAAGAGGGCACGAGGTCTGTAAAATCGTCTTAATTCTTGGTAGTTCTATTATCAAACTCAAGTTTACTTAAAAGTGCAGCTATAAGTGGGTGATTGTCCGCACTCAAGCTGA
>JAGDQP010075594.1:0-10146 GCA_022664845.1 Lepisma saccharinum | reverse complement strand
AAGCAAGGGATACCAGTACAAAGCAGGTTCTAAGTTATTTTTGTATTATAGTCGTTTCAACCGTGCTTATGACTAAAGAAAGAGGAAGCTGAGAAAGAGAAACTCAAATTAATTTAGACCGTCAGACGAAATAATAAGGCGTTTTGTAGATAAAACCAGGTGGTTCCAAATGAAGAGGGCATAATATTATACTACGCATCAGCATGTGACACTCTAAAAAGATTCCAGCTCAAGCAGCATGTTTAGGGAAAAATCTTCAATATAATCCACACTTCCGCTTGATTTGGAATTTTAACAAATAAATCTGAGCCTTAAAGAGAATGCAGTTACAATGTATCAGTTCAAGACTCGAAACATATCACAATTAAAATTCAATTCATCTGCTCTCATGTTCTATCAGCTTCTTTTTCAGTGACTCACCTCCATGGAAACACATATTCTTAATTAAACATATCGGATTTAAACTTTAAACACACAGCAGAATGTAACAGTTTCAGTGCTCTATCAACACCTTCTTTAGTCTTTGCATACACCTACCATCAAGACCTTGAGGTCCTAATTCCATACAGAAAGTAAAATAGTTTACTTGTAACACCGAAAAATATTGATGCACACGAAAGAAAACTTTAGTCTCTGTAACACTACTTTATATGTCATTTCCTTTATACCATTTGTCTAATATACAACTTAACCTGACAAAATAAACTAAACTTCCACGTGAAACGCTACAAAAACTATGTACTTAAGTGTTTTAAGACTTTAACAATAAATGTCTCTCAATATTATCAATAGATCCCTTTCGGGGTATTCGTTGTGTTATTTGACAAAACCCGTCAAGCTTCGTTAGCCTTCTTGCTACATCGTATAATGGTAAATCGGTATTTTTTTAATTTTTTTAATTGACCGTAATAATCCTGCCAAATTTATATTTATGAATTGTACAGCAACATACACACAAAAAAAAGACCACCTAACGATATTACTAGGAAGGATACTGAAATGTCAAATAAATACCGAAAACGTTTTATTAATAATTACGCACTCAAGGATTCAAGCACATAAACACGGCGCGGACACCTGACCACTTCTAGACTCAGAATTTTAGCCATTCAGTTACTAAAAGGATTTCTCCTCATAAGGTTCTATTTGCCATTCGACAAAATTGGTGCATAACTCTTTTTCTACACGTAACTGCATACATGACCTGCATATAACTCTTCTCCTCCCTAATATGCATTAGTATTGGCCTTGAACGAACCGTGTTGAACTATGCTTATCATATGGCACTGGCACCAATTTCAATAAGTATGGGTTAATAATAAATGACAGCATTTTTCTCCTCCTTCCTTTCAAGCTATTCTTCACGAATTACAATGAAGCTTTTGTAACTCGCTGCAATGTAACTGGAACCTATTTCTATCATCACCACGCCTCTTACGAATGTAGTTCATTTTGACATCAGAGGAACCAGTTGATAGTGGGCGCCTGTCAAGGAGCATCTTGTACCTCGTAAGCAAACAACACGACCGTAAAACTAGAAACTGTGGTTGTTTCTCTTTATCTGCGTTTAACTGAAATGCAAATACGAGAGAGTCCAGTGGCAAAATAAATCTTGTTTTGTTGGTGTTTTTTTTGAAGTGAAGAGAAATAAAAACTATAAAGTGAAAAAAAGACATAAAGTTGCAACTGCGTACTACAAAATTTAAATAAAACAAAATCTGACTCTGCAGTCCTTTAAGGTTACGAAAGTTGACACTTCCTGTTGATCGACACAATTTCAGACTTCTATTCTCGACCAGATCGCACTATCATTTAGATCTTACTAACAGCCTATTTTTGCATGCATATGCATATATACAAAATGACGAATATCCACGTTTTGCAGTTAGAAACGAAAGTTCGCCAATAACGGGTTTAGAGTTAGAAAAATATCATTTCGGTTGTACATACGAAATTTTCGATTACACCATTCGATTCTTTTCCTGCAGTAGGCTCTAGAATGCCTAGTTCTGACTGGTATTGTCTAACCAAAGGACCAACTATCCGAAATAGGCAACCGAATGACCCAACTCATTTGATTTACTGTTTACCTACAAAGTTTTAGCGGCTGATTTAATGTTTACATACAAAGATTTAGCGGCTAATTTAAGGTTTACATACGAACTTTTAGCGGCTGATTTATGTTTATATACAAAGTTTTACCGGGTGATTTCACGTTTATATACAAAGTTTAGCGACTAATTTAATGTTTGCATACGAAGTTTTAGCGGCTGACTTAATGTTCATATACATAGCGGATGAGGACAGGACAGACATGAGAGTGGGAACAAGTTCAGGACTTCGAATGTACAGTCTATGGCAACATTTAGACAATACCCAAATATCTTCAAATTCATTTCAGCATACAACGTGAAACTTATTAACAGTACAGGCTAACCAACAGCATATTACTGTAGTGTTACAAGTCACGCAGTGTTGCTAGGTAGCTCAACAAATAATTATTTTTAAGCAATCTGTCTCCACTATCTCCCAAAGTTAGCAATACTGCTTGACGTAAGGGACAGAGGGTATGTTTGACTGTTCGCATTTACTTAAAAAGATACATTTTAAAGATGTTTCAACCTCGAAAGAACATATCCCACATTCAGAATATTCCCTGTCACTTTTCTTGCAAGATATTTGCGTCCCAATACGGCATGTTAATTTCTAAGGTAAGGACCTACCATCAACAAGGAATTTAAACCACCCTCGGATTTGAATCCGAGGCCGAGTGCGAGTGCAAGGATCATTTGATGCCGTTCCTCACGAAAGTAACTGTTCCCCACCACTCAATCTTACCTTCATAGATCAAAGAATCACAAGAGATTTTCCTAATCTCTTTCGAGACTGGCCACTAACACTATATGAATACGACCTCATTTTTATGTGAAAGTACAAGGCAATAAAAGCAAACATCAATGAAGAGAGAAAATATAAATGACTTGGGGAAATCCAACCATTTTGCAGAACAATGCTCCGTACTTTGAGTGCTGATTTCAGTGCTCGTTATCTGAAAGTTGTGAAAAAATACCTCCTATTCGAACCCTATCTGTGAGTGATTTTGCCTTTAACTTTCAAAAGTTCAGTGGACTGTATGAAATATTACAAATTATTGCTTCTTTTGACATGTTCCAATGAGTGTTATTCTTTTATTTTATTTTTTATTCTGAAAAACTGCTCCGTATAAACATAACAAAATCAGTTATTTCCTGATTTAAAACAAGTGACATTCCTTTGCACGCTAAAACTTGCATTTATATCTTATCTGCAATTTCTGCAAGTACAAAAGTAACCCAATACAAACTGATTATTACTTGCTCAACAAGTTTCAGATGAACTACCCGGGCTAGTTGATTTACTTATAAAGTCTTTCCTCCGTACTAAGAGTAGTATTTGGTTAGTTCCAAATATTACATTCGCTTTTATGTACTTCGTCACGCAAAGTTTTTGATGAGTTTTTCCTTTGGTTTGGGTGTTTTAACCGAAAAACTAGTATTTTTCTTTAGTCAATTCTTTGAACCATTCCGTTCGATGTTATCATCATTGCTATCCTAACTTGATACTAAAATCTTCTCAAATCTATTACTTGACTCTTCAAAGCACCGAACGAACGTATAGAGAAATGTGGCATCTGATGCGCACTGTCACGATATGAAAAAAAAGAGCCTTAAGATGAACAAAATTTTAAGTTTCCGCGGCACTCGCTTATTCGCCAATCCCAACCGGTAAGAATAAAAATAATTTATTTTATAAATTCTGCGTTTAAAGTGCTTTAGGCAGAAGTGGATGATGTAAACGGTTGGGACTGTAAATACAGCGCCGAGAGCATCGGTTGTCAGCTGCTTAGCGTGGCGTATTGGTAGGACGTTGGCTTACGTAATAAAAAAACCTGGGTTCGATCCCCGGCGGGGACAAGACTTTTTCCTCGTTTTTCTTAAAACAATATATTTTTCTAAGTTCAAATTGATTAATAATAATTGCTTTCTTGCATTTTTCGTAGATTATCTAAAATTAATTAACAAAAAAAGTTACCAGCGAGGTGTACAAGGGGGAAGGGTGCGTGCGAAGGGAGCTGGGCGGCGCCAGCTGCAGGGGGGCGCAGCCCACGGTTAGAGGTGGGCATACGTGAAAGTATTGTTAACATTCTACACCAACTTGTTGACGGCGGTAGTTTGCCAAAAGCACTTTGAACGCAAAATTTCTCATAAAAACTTTCTTCCTAATCTTACCGGTTGGGATTGGTGACAATGCGCGCCGCTCTCCACCAGGAAACTCCATCTCTCACAGTGTTCTCGTATAAATAGTGTCAACTTGTGCGAGTTAACATCTGCCTTATATATTGATACAGCACAGGAGTATTAGTTCATTCTTCTCCAACTATCACAATGGTCTTGTGTGGAGAGTTCAATTATTTATGCATTTCTCACCTACAGAAGAAATGTTGTAACCTTAAAAATGTTTACTTTTTAGTGACCATTCTAGTGATTTTTTGTGAAGAGTTTGTCAGCGTGTTTTATTTATAAGATACAAAGAGGCATTATTTAGATTTTAAAACCATCACAGTGATCTTGGGTGTAGAGTTTCTGCCCGTTTTTCCACCACATGACTTACTAGATTAGACGGCAGCACAAGAAACTTGACATTTTGTTCGTTGTCTTAGAAGTTTTTTCACAGCCTCGAAGTACGTATTGAAAGCTACATTTTCTAAATGACTTTTACGATGTTCTGACGAGGATAAAAAAATATCACGGTAGGTCTCAGAATGACAATTATGACCATCTTCTTAAAAATCATTCACATTTACTTTAAGTTCTCAATTGTTTCACTAGCTCCCTAAATTCTCTACACAAATTCACTTAATATTACTATTCAAACTAGCCTTCTTTCAAG
This sequence comes from Lepisma saccharinum, assembly GCA_022664845.1. Taxonomy (NCBI): domain Eukaryota; kingdom Metazoa; phylum Arthropoda; class Insecta; order Zygentoma; family Lepismatidae; genus Lepisma; species Lepisma saccharinum. The sequence continues at coordinate 5,217 of JAGDQP010075594.1, read as the reverse complement.
TTCTCCATTCCAAGTCTCATTTCACGTATTATGCAAGTACTTATACAGTAAGATTATGCACCGAGCAACCGTAGCTCAGTTGGTAGAGAGTTGGATTCTTCCTCAGTCACAGTAGATCGGGACAGTAACTTCTTCAAGTTAAGCCCTGGCTGATACCTTCCCACATCCTTTCCTCTACCCTATCCCGACCTGAGCCATAAATGTCTGAAGGTCCTAAATATATTTAAAAAGAACTTTTTTTTGTCGCTCAACAAAAGTAAGCATATATCTTATAACAAGATAAGGGATAACGCATTCACAAAATTTATGCCTCTAATATCTCGCTTTAAACACAACTGCCACAAACAATATGTACAGTACTTAGGCATCAAGATACAGGAGTTACACCAACTTCTCCAAAACTGAAATAAAAACCTGAAACTAAATAAAGGAATGGTTTTCATTTTTATTTAAACAAGATCTACTACACTGAAAGGAGTGAAGAGAATGGTAAAGAAGAAAGATGCGCGGCGAACGCCAACGATGACACATGACAGAACAAAATGGAGGCAATTGGGAAAGACCTTTGCCCAACAGAGGGACAACAATGAAAACACGTCTCCGTAAGTCCGATAATATTCTTCTCTACCATTTGATTTGACCAACCTGATTTGACCACGGTAACATCTTAATCTGTTCACATCTTTATAACAATATCTAAAATTTAGCCCCTTGACATCCCTGAACATTCTTTCATTCAAACAGCCTCAGAAGTAAAGATAATGTGAAATGATTAAACAAAGACGTTAAGAAAGTGGTTTTGGTCCCGGATTTCGCATAGTACTGGGGAGGCAAGCAGATTCAATTTCTGGTGCCGGCCACCGGAATGTACCTAAAAAAAAGGGTCCTTGTCTCAACCCTTCCTTCATTGCTTTCATTCTACCGAGACGTGGCGGGTTTGCCCCAAAGCTGCCTGTATAGTCCACATTACATAAATACATTAAATAAAAAATACAAATTTATATATATTATATATTCAATCCTTGTATGTGATAAAGCAAAACTACGCTAAAAAGCTGTGATGATCTCCGAAACGCCAGTATCTTTGTGCTTCTGATTTCTTTTTCTCGACATCTACAGTAAATACTCGTTAAAAGAACACCACTTGTTACCCCTAAACAAGAAAACGACTAAAGATGTATTCAAAATTCACACGTTTGAGAAGATGCGCAAGCAAAAGAAGCTATCCTGTCCATAAATTCAAGCAAGCATATAAATGTACTTATAAGATATGCTGTATACTAGACAACTAATCCTCAGAATCAAATCATTGCAACGAATGCAAAATGCACACCAAAATCCAGTACCAAATTTCCTCTGAAACCCAACATAAAGATTTCTAGCACATACACGATAATATGCTCATGTCTCGCAAACATTCAAGATTGTAGCTATTCTGTTCCTAAGACGGACCTGTGAAGAGGGATATCTGCGAACCAAATACGAATTTTATCACACTTCAGAAGCAGAATGTAGTATTGAAGATTCTGTTTCGTACGTGATGAAAAGTATGTCAATATGTAGAAGCGTTTGAAAGAAATGTCAGTGCATGTTGGCTTTCACGTTATCTGCAAGGTACGAAAGTAACTATTCGTAGAACAATTTCCTACGCTCTTGTGACTGGATTTCCTCAGTCACACCAGACAAATGCTGGGATGGCACCCTCAACATAGGCCCTGGCTGACACCTTCCCGAATCCTTTCCCCATCCCTATCCCGGCCTGAGACTTAGATGTCTAAAGGCCATAAATAAAACTCAATTCTTGTTACTAGAAGTAACGTCAATGACGCTATCTCCAAACATTTCACTTTTGAATCTTCGAACAAACAGAAATATCAAAGAACTAGAAACACTTTTCGATTTCGTGAAATATTTCCACTGTAAGGTGGAATGGATGATGGTAGGTGAGGTCTTATTGTGTTTCATCTTGATCCTCGTGGAGAGATAAATACTAGATAAGATTGACGAGGTTACTTCTTGCATTGGGTGTGTGTTGTTCAAATTCAGTATACCACAAGAAATGCGCAAGTATCCTCACCTTGAAATTGAAAGGACTCGGGTTCATATTTCAGGATCGGTTATTCAGTTTTCCCTCAGTCACACCAGGTGAATGCCAGGATCTTGCCTTTAAATAAGACCAGGCCTGCCAAGTTCCCTATTCCTTTCCCCAACGACAGAATGAAGTTAATAAGGACGGCCTGTGACATTACGATAGAAGGGAAAGGTTATAAATACAGCCTCCAAAGCCTGCATGATCACGTTACACTCAACATACCATCTCACACCACCAAGATTGTGTCTTATTTTCAACACTATACACTGTCTGCCCACAAGGTAATGAAACTGATTTTTCACACGAACAGCCTTTAGAATAAAAGTAGGCGTGTTTGTAGTTTTGGGAGCTAGTACGTGTTGTAATCCCAGATGAACCTTTTGAGTCAGGTAACTGCATTTTTTTGCCTTGTAGCTGTTGAAGTTAAGGTAAATGAAGCGTGTCTGAAATTGTGTCCTGAGCAAAGAGCTGTGACAAAACTTTACTGTAATTAAGAGAATACTGCCACAGAAGACCTTTAATAAACACACAATGCGATAAATGAATGGGCCATGCATGTTTCGTTGATTTCAGCAGCACATAATGAGGTGTTTCTGCACGAGAAAATGGAAACGTGATGAAAATTAACAAAATTGTTCCCCTGACAGGTGAACAGCCTTTAAGTTTCTCGCTGAGCAGTTCACAGTCGGTAAAGAACCGGACATATAAATGTTAGAAAGAGATATGATTTTTTTCCGGATATTTGTGTCGCATATATGGTCATATGAACATTTTCAAGCATTTCCCCTATTCGGCAGATTTGGCTACCGCAGACATTTTCCTCTTCCCGAAGTTGAGGTCTTCAAAGAGGAGCGCTTCAGCAACATTGAGGACATCCAACCCGGTGTGACCACGAGATTAACAGCGGGTTCTCCTTAAGGACTCCCACGGTGTCTTGAAAACCTGCCCGACAGATGAAATGAACCCATTATGTGGAGCGTGAAGATTTTCATCCCTACTGTTCGCCATACCTTCTTTTTCACTGACTTTTCGTTCTTCCCAACCTAACAGATTCTACATGTAGCACCAGATTATGTCCCGTTCTTTCCATGGGAATGATAGTTTTCTGTGGTTCAATTATGTTTTTCGAGATGCACTTACTCAGTATTTCGACAGGTTGGGTAACACCAGCCAGAAATTACATTGAAAAGTCCCGTAACTTTTATTCCACAACATAGCTATTTAAAATTAAGAATGATCGGACTTTTCACACACCATTTCACCTGTCCATTTGTCCTACACTGTAAGTTCTTTTTTTCCCTGCGGGAAGTTTCGAAGGCCGGAAGCTTGCTGCGCACGACGCTCTTCAAGCGCAGCAAGAACACAGCTTTTTTTAAAAATTTCGGTGATTACTGATTACAATTTGAGATTAACGTTAACCGTCTAGAGCGACAAGTTATCGGAATTCGCTTATATTTTACGACTTTTATGAATTTATGTGCTTCTATTAAAATTAAGACTAAACTCAGAAAAGAGTGGTTGTTCCGAATTAGGAGCTGCAAAGTCGGCCAAGTTATCTGAAAAGATGGACAAAGGGTACGGATATTTTTTTAACGCAGGCCCGAGATAGGGTAGGGAGAGAATATGGAAATAAAATTACCTACGGCCTAATTTTGCCCATTCCGGCATTAACTTGGTGTGACTGACGAAGAGTCCTCAGACAGGATGGTCGGCCGCTCCGTTCGAACACAAGACCATCAGAATGCAAATCCAACACTACATCAATTCTGATACAAATCCACGTATATTAATTAAGCGCCTTATATGAATTAAAACGCACTACTGTATTATCAAGATAATTAGTTCCCAAAATTAAATACAAGAACATGTTTATGGAAAAAATAACGTAATATATTTATAGTTAAAACACATATATATATACATTTATATACATAAAATGCATGAGAAGAGAAAATATGACCAAAATTTTTAGTATATCAAAAGGATGAGAGAGACGATTTATGAGGTCAGACAAGGAAAATCTTTTCCGCTAAAAAAATAAAAATAATAAATAAAGATTGTATACAAATAATGAAACCCTTGAAATAGCGCCAGTACTGCTCCTTCTCAGACTTGAATTTCCACTGTTGTTGCTACTCGTAAGTTTCCTGATCAAAATCTCCTTTTCTTCGCCACCAGGCATCGAGACTGACGCCTATCAAAAACAATCCCATCGCACCAAACATACCTGTCATGATCTTAAAAAAATCTTTCTTTTTGTGAAGATGCGTTACAAGCGCAGGCATTTCCATTGTTGTCAGAAGATACGGTAGACCATCGGCAGGCATGCACAGCTTTATTCCACTATCTGTCACATACACTTCCCCAATACCTGTAACCCATGTACCTTGTTTCAGCATCATCTCCGTTTCTAGAACTGCATACTCTTTCACGGCTATGAAAAAGAAAGTCAAAACATTTGAGAAGCTACTTGGACTTAGGAGATTCAGGTGGTTGCCGGTGTTGGACAGGTCAAGGATTTGGGCAGATACAGAGTCCAGAACTTCAATGTCTTCACGAAGCCCTTGTAAACAGAATGGCACTGCACTCTGTTTTACAGACAAAGTACGTTCCCATTCAGACCTAAAATATAAACATAACATCTCTGATTCAGTTGACCACTTTGGAAAACCAAATTCTACTAAAAAAAAACCTATCTTAGCCGTTATAAAGAATGGAATTAAAAGCCTATTTAATAACTCCTGAATAACTTTACATTGTCCCTTGGATAAGGAAGTGAAAGTGGTTCATTCAAAATGTCATTCCGGCACTTGCCTGGTATGATTAAGGTAAACCAGCAAAAAGCTTATTCGGGACGGTCAGTCTTGAAGTTTCGATCCAAGAGCCTCCTGACTACGAAGCGGAAACGTTTCCACAGATCAAGTCACCTGTTTTGGATACTTTTGTACGAACTTAGTCTTAAGCGTCTGCTAATTAGTTCTACAGCCTTACCATAAGAAATTAATCAATATAAGTCTTACCAGTGCTTACGAACAATGGAAAATACTACTTTCATTTTCAGGGGATATGTTTGTTGTATTTCATAGACACATGCGAGTGACTTATAGTACATGCCATGGACCTCG
>JAGDQP010075593.1:0-10146 GCA_022664845.1 Lepisma saccharinum | reverse complement strand
GCCTATACGCCCTGAGCCTGCCCCAACGCCATCTGTCCGTGTTTGGTGGTACTTCGTCCACCTGAGTAACGGCTGTGTGGTCAGCACTTCGCGTACCTAACCACGAACAGGCGTATCAGGGACTTACCAGACCGAGTGTGGTTGTCATGTCTTTATTTACGTGACTCTCTAATTATTTGTCTCACGACGCTGGGTGGACGCCAAAAAGTGGGACTCCAGCCGGGAATTGAACCCGGGACCACGCGTCCAACGCTCTAACCACTAGACTGTGGAACCCCCTTTCCTAATTGCTAACAATTCCTCAATTATTGTCCAGCGTTTCGCTTATTTCCATATCTTAGTATGCTTTGAAAATAACCCAGAGCTCACCATGAGGAGGTGACTGGACTGCGAGCTACACCCATCCCACTCACTCACCCCAAATTATGTTGGCAAACATAATTTTACTACGGGGAAGGCCAAGATTTTCTTCTCGTTTTCTACTCGAACTTTATAGTCACTGTTTGTTCGAAATGTCGGCATATGTCCTCTAGATGCCAATTTCGCTTTGATGTAGCCATCACGTGCGCTGGCCCCGAAAACGCAGCCTCTGTGATTATTTTCACAAGTCGTTTCACTCCTTCGGTGTGGCAGGGAAAGTCAGAATTTCCGCTAATTTGTTGTATTTGATGTAGTCATCTGTTTCTTCATTTGTAATATTATTCGTCAACGGAGGCTCGTGGAGGGAGCAAGAAGCCCAATCAATCATGTCATAGTATTGCGCTGCATTAAAATTGATGGTTGGTATAGAACAAAGGTGCGAATTCTTTTGCCTTTTTTCAATCCCCTTGCTTTCTTAATCTTCGCCAATCAAGACTTCTTATGTCTGGGTTTTGATCGGTTATTAAAGCCAACAGGAGATTTTCAGGATGGGCGAAGAATGGCGTTTTGTTTTGTTGAATGACCCTATCTACCAGATCTCCCAATGGGAGAAATTGGGACAAGTGGATCAAATTCCAGAAATGTCTTGCGCAGATACTATCTTCCAAAGTAGCAGATACGATAAGAGCAACTTGTCTCCTCGAAGCAGCTGAAGCAAAGTTGTTTAGATCTTGGTATGCTTGTGTTTTTACTGGTTTTGAAGTTCATGCCACCAGCTCAAAATCCTAATAATTTCCGTTAACTAACTAACTCTATGGCTTATGGAACTCGCAAGTTCATCGCCGTAGTAACAAACGTTCGCCTTTGGATTCTATCCTGAGCAATATCAATCCAGTTTTCATCACGAACACCTACTTCTCGAAGAGATCTTCTAATATTATCCTCCAAACGACGTCTCGGTCTTCCTAATGGCCTCCTTCCATCCGGCCTTCTAACCAGGATAGAATATAATCGTTTTTCTCCCCATCCGAGCTACATGGCCTGCCCACCTTAGTCATCGCGATTTCATTATTTTTACATCTGGTGAATCGTACAGTCCGTAGAGTTCTTCATTATGCAATCTCCTCCACTCTCCAGTCATCTCTTCCTGTTTCGGTCCGTATATCTTTCTCAAAATCTTATTTTCAAACACACGTAATTTATGTTCATCTGCTAGGGCCATACTCCAACATTCGCAACCGTAAAGTATTACCGGCAGAATAACTGTTCAGTATATTTTTCAACTTCAATTTCCTTTATATTAATCGCGATGTTAGAAGTTTTTGAACTCAATAGAAACATGCGTTCCCCGATACCAAGCGACTTTTTATTTATTCCGTGACCTCATTTTTGCTTGTTACGTATGCTCTTAAGTATTTAAATTTGTTTACTTTCTCTATGACCTCATCCTTAATTCTTATGTTTTTATTTCCTTCATTCCCTGTGTTTCGGCTTGTTATCACGTATTTTATTTTATCTCTGTTTACCTGTAACCTATCTCATCGCACGCTTCTACTAAGACATCGGCGTTGCTTTGTAGTGCATTTATATCTTCCCCTATTAAATCTACATCATCCGAGTATATGAACAGTTAATTCAAGCCTTTCAATGTTAGTTCCTTTTTGGCCCCTTTAATTCTTAAAATCGCGTATTCCAACGCAAAGTTAAACAGAAATCATTTTCGCTAGTTCGAGAAACTAAGCTATGAAAATAAGCAAAGCCCTGGACAATAATTGAGGACCTGTTAGCAATAAGAAAGCCAAAATCTTTTATATCGGAAAATTTTCGAATGAAACTCACAAGTAAAGTACCCGAAGTGAGGACTCGAGTTGCTCATAAAGTGATACCTTAAATTGAAGCTAGTGGCGAGTATAGTACACCTGTGAAATCCTAGCTGCAGAGCTCCAGTAATAAAAAGGTTATAGCGGATCAAAGTTCAAATATAAAGCGAATTTAGCTGCTTGTGATCTCCATGTTTTGCTGATTATCCCGATGGTAATACGTTGTAAGTTGCTCCCAATTAATGTAATGTGTAGAATGATATCCCTCTCTCTGTCTGATCTCCCGCTTTCTGTTATTCGTGTATGAATGTCCTTGTGCATGTTTGCTCCTGTTATTGATGTCAATAAAAGTTCTTTTTTTTCCTTTTTGTTCCAGAAAATGGAAGCAGGTGCTATCGTTCATGCTCTGTATGAGAAATATGAATTTGTTAATAGGAGAATGCATAGGTATGAAGATTCATTGTACAAACAAATAGTGGAGATAATTGAGGACAAGATGGAAATCATAGAAGAACATTTTACGAATGCAGTCCTTCACTCTCTTCCAATTCAGCGCCTCATGATTTCACAATATGATCAGGTTTGCGTTTTACAAAAGCGACTACTTGGATGACTAGCCCGAGCCCTGGATGTCTCCATTGGATTATTGCTTTGATTCTAATATACGTGACGAGTGTTACAAGACCTCATGTGAGAACATTGTGAGCAAAGTATCTGCTTATCACACGCCTTCATTGACGACTTACATATTGATTGTATCAATGTGTAGTACTTTGTACGTGCCTCTTTCCTTCACATGAATCCCATTTCAATTCAAAACCATGTCCTTCTGACTTTTGTTCTGCCTTTCGTTGTGACTTGTTTCAATACAATTCGCTTTCTCTTTGAACTTTGACCCGCCATAACCTTTTTAGTTCTGGAGCTCTGCAGCTAGGATTTCACAGGTGTACTATACTCGTCACTAGCTTCAATTTAAGGTATCACTTGATCAGCAACTCGAGTCCTCACTTCGGGTACTTTACTTGTCAGTCAAAAGCAATTGGAAAACATTAATAGAAAAAAGGCCTTTTTTTAGCCTAAAATTGACCATTTTTTACCAAAAGCGTAAGTAAACAACACAGGAAACTACCTCTGAAGCACGAATTTAACATATTTGCCATAAAGAAAACAATGAACGACCATAATGCAGAAAAATACATAAAATAGTCAAATAATGACATTTTTGTGAAATTGTTGTGCGTGTTGCGTAACCAAATCACTATCAAAACTTCAACGTCCATCCATGCGCGCCACCTAAACGATCTCCAAAATATCTGAAAAGAATCAGGCGTCTCTTTGGTCATATATGGCCCCTTTTCCGCACTACCCTCCTTAACATTTAGAGAAAAAAAAAGGTTTTTTTTTTGATACACCCTAAAACATATGGATCATTCCTTTATAAATTTTGTACATTCCTTGTAACGATAAAGATCACTGAATTTACTTATGTTGGTATCATGTAGAATTTGTCTTCGATTGCTGAGAAATTTACGTATGGTGGCCATTCCACATATAGTATGTCTTGTGAATGAAGTAAGGGTGTGTTTTGTATTAAATGTTGTAAATGTCGGGTCACCTGTAACAGCTAAAAATGTCTTTATCAATACTTACTTACAGGTGATCCAATGCGATGCGAGCGGTTATCAGTAGTTCGAAGGTAATGTGGTGATGGTTCGTTGCTAGCAGACCCTACGGGTATCTCAGATATCAAGAAATGAATCAGTCGACAGTGTTCCTTTGCAGAATATGTTTATTGCAGAATCCAAAACAATATATATACAAGCCCAAATGGTGTGTACAAGCGTTGATAGAACATCGACTAATACGGAGGATTCAAAATAGCCCCTACTTAATCTGCGTATTCAAATACTATATTCAGATGTTAAGTTCAAATGCTAAGCTTAAATATTCCAGTGAGCAAGTAACAGAATAGGTCCCCAACACGGACAACTGGGATCGATGTGTAAGATACAAGTAACTTCGCATGTGGTTCTTCTTACAATTATAATCTTAATATATCTGTATCCTCGGCGTGTACATTTAACGTGCCTTACTCTGATTGGCTGATTGATACAGCACACACCAAAATACAGTACGTGGATGCAAACATGGAACTTCCTCATACTCAAAACGTGGATGAGACTGCTTCCTCCTTCTCTGGGTAAAGTCCACTAGACTTCCATTTGAGAATCGTGGATATGAACTCTTGGTATTTTTTCACTAAAACCCGGCTCATCTCTTTCACCGAATTCTCAATATTTAAGAAAAGCAAACCAAGCCACCAAGCAAATTCCATAGCGGTTCGCTGGAGGGCCTCTCATCACTACATAAAAATAAGAGTTAATGGATGTCTTGTGGGAAATCTTCCGGGAAAATCCCTATTTTTGACCACGTAATACGTCAGAACCCCATGCCAATAGTGTCATTGGAATGTGATGGAGGTCCAAGTGGCCCTGGATGGAAATGGTTACTCATACGAGATCTTGAAAACGCGAACCAATTCAACACTTTCACAGTATTTTTTTTTAATTCAGCACGCGAAAATACATGCGAATTTGCTGGTTTTGTTCAAGATACAATCAACTAATTACAAAATTATGTCCAGTGATAAGAACGTAGCTCATAGATCGCAGTGCAGCTAAATATTATTTTCCTGAGAATATCCTCAATCCAGTGACGTCAGTTATCAGCAACTTTTTTTTTTTTTTGTCTAGGTAATAACTCATTTTGTATTCACAAAGAATGTACTAAAAATATATATTCTCTTTAGTATTGATCATTATAGCGTTTTGGTAATATTCAGGAGAGGCAGAAAAAATGGAAATTTAAGCACCCTTTCATCCACATCTGTAACACCATGATCCATCCTTCCAAGGAAGGGAGGTACGTTTACTAAGCTCTAAACGACGTTGACAGCGTAGTATTTACTTAAGTCTGTGACGTACTAAAAATCGAGATACGGGTCATCAAGTCAATGTGATTCATAGCTAGTTGCTTGGCTGTAATGCCAACCGAGTGCGCTTATGTTGTCTTCTTTTTCTTTCATTTCTCATTTGGCCACAGAAGCAGAAAAAAAGGATGAGAAAGCAGCTGTGCTTCCATTTCATTTGTCTTCTTCTTCTTCTTCTTGAACCACAACTTTTCTCTTTGTCATTTCCTTCCTCATTCTGTGCGGAAAGAAAGAAAGTTCTTTTGCCGGTCATTGTGATTTTTCCTTCCTTTTTTCTTTACATGTAATATTGTCTAGTACTCTCTGCTGTGCTGTTGTGTCGTTTAGTTGTGACTTCTTTTTTCATTCCTTCGTTCAGTTGTTCCGCTTCTACTACAACTCCTAAGAAGATGATTCAACAGAAAAGCTCTTTCATCAAAACGAGTGATCCAGTCACTGAGCCAAACGAAATAGGTTTTAGCTCAGGTTACCATGACAATTTCTCATCAAGTTTTTCTCTCCCCTAAATACCATCACTGTTGACAGAATGGTGGAACAAGAACAGATTAAGAGACACGCATACGAAATGAACGAATGAGAGAAAACTTTCTTGACTTCTGTTTCAGGCTCTATTTTGTTACTCATTACGTTTATATAGATATACAGCTATGGATAGGGTGACCAAAAAATCAAAATAGAGTGTCTATGCAGAATAAACTAAGGTGGTAAAACAAAGAATAAGAAATACGAATAAGAATAACCTTCATACCCTAGTGATATATCGGAAGATTCCAGGTTCAAATCCCGCTGTAACCAGTTCGAAAATTTACAAACTCGTCATGAAATCAAGGGATTCCAATCAAGAGCAACCATTCATTGTCAGTTTTCTATTTTGTCCAACTGAAAGAGAACTGCTGTTTTGTTTGGAAATTCGGTGGGTAGAATTCGGCAATTTGGTAGCTTGATGTCTACTCACTCTGATCAGTAGATCGTCGGGTTTTGTGAAATATCCAGTCGTTGGACCGACGTCTCATGCCGATGCCGGCGCGGATTTTTCCGCCAAGGCCCCGACATTTTCTTAATAACATTTAGCTCATCATGGGGTTGAGATATGATGTTATCTTCGATTCGCTCGCTAAGAAACATTCAGACATGAGATTCATGGCGGATTTTACATCAGAAATGTCCGTTAATGCAAATTAAATAAGTGAAACGATTCATATGCATCTAACTCATTCCACCGGGACTGTGTCATGAATCGATATATCGAAATCTTTCATTTTAGATATCGAAATATTGATATCAATATATCGAAATCGTAAAATAGTGTTGGTATGGATATTCAATATTGCCAGTATCCATCAGATTTCAATATAGAAAAATATCATACGTCGACGTAGATACTTCTATGTGACAGCTCTAAATTTACCCAACACTGGGAGAGCAAACTTTTCTTAATTATTCTGACATTTTGACCACAATGGAAAAATATAATTATTCCCCTTCTACATGTGCCCCCTCCTCCTCTTATTCCCCGACAGAAAGTAGTGATCTGTCATCCAATAAAGAAAAAAAAAGAGAGAAAAGAAAAATTCTCTTTAACCCATCACACCCGGATGCCACACCCTGTTGGATACACAATGACATTTAACGTACTCCATTAAACGGTACATGCAGACAGAGACGAGAAAAAAAAAGGTGTTGTGCCTTTTTCACAGTGTAATAAGGTTTTGTTTAACAGAACATAAAACAAGATATATTTATTCTCATCAGCTAATCTCTTTGCTGCTGTGCTCGATGAAGTTACTTCTGTAATAAATTATTATTTTATATATCAGCCATTCCATTCTTACGGACGGGACATTCTGGCCTATTATTCTACGAGACATTTAATAAAAAATGTTCGTAGTTGTGAAAATGTATAGTTCCAATCACTCATAGTGATCACCAAGGACATTTTGCAACCACAGCCTTATTACCATTAAATTACGGAAATTTTTTACAACATTTATAATGATCAGTAATTAATCTTACGGATGGGACATTTTTTTGACATACGTTTTGTTACACAGATTGTAGCTTAATTTTCTGGGAATTATAAAATCGTAGTAGGCTGTTTTTAAAAATGATATGTGGGGCATATGTCCCTATATTTTGGCCTACTTTTAACTTTAAAAAATTACTTATTTCACTATTAAATCTCAATCTTACGGACGGGACAAAAGAATTCAATGCATTAGGTCTCCTTTAACGTACTCTTTATTGTATTTATGTTAACAGTTATCCCAAAACTAAACGAAACCACACGTAATATTATCAAAATTTAATAACAGAATGATACAGTTTATCTGCAAAGGTCTCATTGAAACGTCTTACAAAAACTGCGTCTCCCCTTCTTAACATGTTGTATAATTCCACTTTCTTCTTCAGAATCCGAATAAATATCACTGAACTTCACACGCTCTGCTCGGGGGCGATCTTCAATGGAGTCTGAATCCGAGGATACATTCTTACTGTGCTTCCACACTTGCTATTGATGTTCCTCAGAGTGAACAGCTCTTCCGGTTTCAATGTGATGTTCATCAACGCGGCAAAAGTAATGTCGAGACTGAACTTGCGGAGTAGAGCAAACACTAGTCCACCTTTTTTCTAACATTTTCTGGTGTTTACTTACAGTTTCGTCACCGACAAAGAAGAGTTGAATACCGTCAAATTTACAAAGTTTACTACAACAGTTGTAAAAGAAACCTTGCTGTGGAAACATCCATTTGCAGTGTCTTTACCCTTTCCCAGACCATTCTCTTCAATGTTCTTCCTCCTATCCCATCGACGGCTCCTTTCCCGTGTGAGGTTGCAAAGAAAGTCAGTCAATTCACCTGTTACTCCAAAGTCAGTTTCTATCAAACACAACCATCTGGGAAAATAGGTACATGGTCAATTTTGTGCCGTGATTTTAAATCAGCAATTATTGTCTTCAAGTAAACCCACACACAAAACTTATCGTGGCTCGTGTTGTCAGTAACAATTGCATAACATTGCTTTAAAGGCTGAAAACAAAATACATAAAGGCAATCTTTCACCTGTCAACTAACCGTGGATATGCATAGTAGGAGGCCTACTAGATATCAAAGATTATCTAGGGCGGAAATGTATTTACTGGTCCCTGCTTTGCGATCAAACAGCAATCTAATAAGTTGGGAAGTACTTACGGACGGAACATACTTAATCTTACGGACGAGACACACTAAATCTTACAGACGGGACGCAGATTATAAACATAAAGCCTTTTATTTGTTAAGTACGGACAACTGGTTGATTAGACTTCGAGTGCAAACTGAAATTAGGTTATTTGCTTTGCTTACATGTTTTCAGAATGATACAATTATTTTTATAGAATGTAAAATAAACTTTCTCACCTTTTTTTCTTACGGACGGGACACCAAATCCAGAGACAAAGTTCAGAGTTATTTCCAAGAAAAACACAAAACTTTTTCTTGCGAACAACGATGTCCGACAATAGAATACAGAACGGCTGTTTCCCTCCAAAAGTGGCAGTTTCAAGAACAGTCATATGACTGAGTAACAGTGTTGCAAACTGACGTCTCCTACATATAACAGACAAAGCTCGTCAGGCTCCATGTTAAGTTAGACGGTGTAAAATACAGAAAATGAAAACGATCAGTGGAATTTTGTTCTTTTCAAGAATTAGAACATTGCTCGGCCTTATCAGGTACTTTTACAAACAATTTTTAATTTCACTCAAATGCTTACTTTTCCGCGGAATGACTGATATATATCACGATAATATTGTGCTATTCATAACGTTGAATTATCGTTAAAGACATAATAATCCCAATGCTGTTTTTTCTTTCCTTTGTAGATATTGCTAAGATTTATTAACAAGTAATTCCGTACAAATTTATAATACGATTTTAATGGATGAGTAATTTCTTTCGTTACTTTGTTATCATGGTGTCTCGACTCCCGGGTTTAATTCCTGGTGGGAACACAGGTTGCTTGAGACGTACTTAAATGTAGGTCTGGTCCTTAGAACGTCATTTCCATCCGAAATAAGAACATGACAAACTACTATATTGATTCAGAAACCTTTGGATCATAAATTTTCTTGCGGACAGAACACGAATCATTACTATTAAATAAACTTTCTGATCTCACAAGGGAAGTGACTCATGTGTCACTGTCAATGCTACGTAGAAAAGACAGGAGTTTCTTGGAAAGGACGAAATGCCCAGGGGACGTCCAAAAATGTTACCGGAACATCCAAGTTACGTTCAAATCCAACAATGTACATCTGTGAACAGAAGCATTGTAGCATGTCTTTAAAGAATATTTCCCAAATTCGCGAATATGTTCCTCCCATATTCGACATTTATTCACAAAAATTAAAATTAGGATGAAAAGAGTTCCCATTGTATTACAAAAATATCACTCATCGAGATAAAACGAGGGTACTATACAACTTGGTCGATTTTTGCACTTAGAATTTTTTTGTCGACGAAAAATTATATTTTTGCAAATATCGCCCTCATTTAGTTATATATCAGGACAATATTTTCTTCAAAATTGCGTCATGGGATTGTGCATATGTCTGTATGTAAACAAATTTGTACGATATTTCAATATCTTTATTTTTGAAGTGAATTATAAGCATGCGATAAAACTTTTGTCCAAAGGACATCCGATGGAAACCTAAAACTGGACATCCAAAACTGGACATGATTAAACATCCGATGGACGCCGAAAACACGCTGTAGCGAACATTTTGTAGTTTCGCTACACCTTTATTCCTCCAAAATTTTCTGGTTAGTTTTCATTGTCATTTTTAGTGATTTTTTTATTTATATTTTGTTTAAAGATTTATATGAAACAAGAGTTGAGATACCGATGTTCGACAGAGCCGCCTTACGGCAAATACTGTAAGTAGAGTATGCATGACGATGTGGGAGACCTCCAGTCCGCATAATTACTTGTGAACAA
>JAGDQP010075592.1:0-10146 GCA_022664845.1 Lepisma saccharinum | reverse complement strand
GTTTCTAGCAGGGAAACGCGAGTGTTTTTTCGTCCGCAGCCAGAGGAACCCGCTCCCTACTCGCTCGCGCTGATGTGAAAAGCCCAATTGCTCGTAATGTATTTCTAAACCACGCGAGAGTTGTCCGCTCCGCTATCGCGCGTATGTGAAAGCGGCCTAACACTGCCAACGTCAATTGATCTGAACCGAACAAACTAACATTTCCGGTAACACCTCACTAAATAAAATTAGTGATACAAGATTTACTTTTATCTATATATTGCTACTGACGACATGTAGGCCTATGTATTTTTAAATAAGAAAACCATCCATTCAATTCAATTTATTTGTTGGATAGTTTACCATCGTATCAGTGTACTTTAGAGGAAGCACCTAGCCTCCTTCGTAGTGCAGCGGCTATCGTCGTGGACCCCGGATGTCCTGAGGAGGCACGCGGGTTCGAGTCCTGCTGCTGGGCATTCTGAGGTTTCCCACGATTATGTTTCACTTTCATTAGGCGAATATTACGTTGATACCTAAATGTAAGATCCGTACCACCACCTTCCGCATTTCTACCAGCCGAAGAGTGTTTAGCAACAGCGAAAATCACCAGCACTCAGATATGTGATGTGTTATTTAGGCTACAGCTGTCTTTATACGACAGAAAATACAATAACTTAATAACGAACTTTAAACGGCGCTGAAAATCCCGTTTTAGGAAAATGGGACAACTTCTGTTTACGACAAAAGACAAATAAAACTGATGTGAAGCAATAACCAACATCAAATAAGGCAAAGAAAAATCTAGCACATTTGAAGGAAAGTTATTTATAATAGTTTCGGAAAATTAATGTGAAAGCATTATAAAATAATTTCTCATAACTATACAAAAATCTTCATACGTGTAATCTGTGGTAAATGATCAAATTAGGGATAAAAAAAACGCATTTATTGGCTTTCACTTTCTGTCGTCAGAAACTTCATATATTACCTATATAGATTAACTCTGGGAGAAGTTTTTGAAAAAATGTAAAAAAAAGGTTTCCATTGGAATTAACATTAAAAGGATTTCTGAAAGTAATTGTTCTTGCAGTTTCGTAGACGACGCCATTATAATCAAGTGTCATTAAAGCACGGGGGATAACCACGAAGCATAAAGCATGATAATAAAAATATATAAAAAGACGCGAGGATCACAGAAGTGGAAAGTTTCCTCTTCCTTTCTGTCTGCAGTGACTTTTCACTTTCTAGTTGCAACCAAGTTTAACCTAAACAAAAATATCACATCAATTTTATCCACCTATAACAAGGGATAAGACATCACACAAGGATATAGCCTTGTATGTGTCATCGTTAAACACAACAATACCATTAGCGTAATTACTATACTATATTCTGTTGTACTACAAGAGCAAACGGCGCAGGCTCAATGCTATTGAAGAAGATACATCGCTACAATCCAATCGTAAAGACTTAATCGCACAAAATGATGTAAATAATCTGCTCTCAGAGACTGCTAATTGGTTGTGATCTGGTGATGATCAGGAGCTAGGTCTGCACGAAGGTTGGTTTATACCTCGAAGGTCCATGGATAAGATGAACATACAATAGTTTGCTACTGCCTTCCATCGGATGGAGATCTTGTGTTAACATTCTTTAGACGGGACATTCTCAAGTTCTAAGTGTCTTTCTGTGTCTGTAGTAATAAACATACCCGTAGACAAGAGTGCTCGAACCCCCCAGCAGCCTAATATTCCTGGCCCCACATAATCTATATTAGTATGTATAAAATGAAGGGAAAATAATACACTGTAACCCTTATCCTCCGTTAAATTTTTCGTGGCCTTCTATAACAGTGTATTTTTCTTACGTGTAATACAAAGGTTTTATTTATTTATAGCCTTGAGGCATCTCATCAGGCTCTGGCCGGTATAGGGTGAAGAGGATGTTGGAAGGTAGTAGGTCAGGGCCTAATTAGTAGGTACCATCCCGGCATTTGCCTGATATCACTGATTAAAACCCCTGAAAAAAACTGTCGAGATGGGACATGATCACTAGATCCCAAAGGTCATCCAAATGAGTTTTAGATACAAATATTTTAAAAGGAAGTTGGTAGAAAATACAAATTTGGAATTTGGTTTTAAATAAACGTTGCGGTGGGGGAAAAAACATTGCAGTTTACAACAAGGGAAAAAAGGAAACATCTTTAATGGAGGATGCATTTCTTGAATTTATCGTTGCTTTAACCCTCGGTGAGTCATGTCCAACAAAGAACGGTTGACTTAATGGATAGTCAGTACTCTTCGATTGCCAGTTACCTTTCGAAGAACGTAACAAATGTGAGAATAGTTAGCTAACATAGATAAATTTTAAAAGGAATTTCCAATTACGAATACCAGTTGAATTCGTCACTTATACGGTGAAAAAAAAAAAAGAATATTGTGATAAGGCTAAAGATAAGATAGATAAACGCCCACCTTTGTACAGCACCACATGTTCACGATCTCATTTATACTAAAAGTAACTGCTGTCTGCAATTCAAAAACTAAACATGAAATATACTTGGCAAGTATACTAACAGTATAAATTGTACTTAAAAAAAGCTACAGGGCCTAAGCAGTTATAAACCCACTTATAAGAAAACCAAAGCTGGCCCTGAAGAAAAACAAGTTTCGTGCTCAGATGTAACATGTTAGCAATCAAATTTACACGTGAGTCGTGTATTTAAGATAGGTTAAGTTGGATTATTCTACACCTTGCTTTGAACAGCTCAGCTTAGGGCTGTCTATATACCAGATAACTTTTTTTTAGAAACTTTTTTGTGTAATTTTAAAACTTGTTTTTACATGTTTTTAAAGTTTTATATCTTGAGAAACACACGGAATCATTTTTCAAAATAAAGAAGTTTAAGGTTTTCGGAATTCACAACTTATAACTTCAAAATCAAACTGACAAGTTCCCAAACGTGAAAATTAACGAAAAGCCTATCATTTTTGTAGTGCAGTTTTGGGATGCCTCGAACTTGGATTTTATATAAAGATTTTTATTTCAGAAGCAAACTCAGCAACCTTTGGAACGGTGAATATGAAATTTCACTAAAGTCGGATAATGGTCTAAAATTTCCTGCTTCGGATTGCCTCCATCTTAGATTTCGGAACAAACTTTTACTTTCGAACCAAACTCAGCAACCTTTGGAAATATCACGAAAATTGGAGAGGATATCAAGTGAGTCTCCTGCTTTCGCCATCTTGGATTTCGGAATTCAATATTTTTACTTCAGAATGCACTTCGAAATCCCTAAATATGAAATTTAATGAACATCGAATAATATTATAAAATGAAAGTATTTCAAAGTGCATTCTGGAATTCTAATATTTTACTTCAGAATGGAATTAAGCAAACTTTGGAGCTCTCAGAATTAAATTTCAGAAGAAAAAAAAATTACATATTTTAAAATGAATTTAATTCGCACTGTCATCGCCTTAGGTTTCAGGTATATACATTGCTTCAGAGTAGAATGACTTTTGGAACTCCAAGATAGGAAATTTTAGGAAAATCGGACCTCGCGTTCGAACATACAAAACGCAACTCGAATAAATATCTTACTTAAATAAATATTTATGCTAAACTTCATTAATAAAAACACCGAAAACATTATGGAAATTATTCACAACATTACTCACTGAAAACGAACACATTTAGTGGTATCTCACTCATCTTCTCGAAGCAAATCTTAGATTACGTTATCATCACTTTAAAAAATGGTTATGAAACGAACTATCTGTCTAGCAGATAAAAGTTAAACTCAAACTTATCTCGAGATAAGTCAATCAAATGTAAAAGCTCTCTACAAAAGACATTAGTTGTGCATTACTCATTGCTGAATCTTAAGTATTACGCTCGTTCCATTTATTTAATCAAGAATCTGAGAGAAAAAACTTGAAATCAAACATGCTTAGACAGCCCTACATATATACCATTAGCATATCTTTCCGAAAATATTCCAGTTTTAATCATTACACATTGTAAGGCAGCTCGGAACTTACAGGCTACACCACAAGTTTACGGGCACGTGCATATTCTACAAAAATGAATGTTGTCAGTAAACACTTCCGGTAAATAGCTTGCAAAGGATGACAGCCTACAAAACAAGTATTTGACGCCACAAGATGCTGAAAATTAAATGTGTTGACTGTAAAGTTATTATACCAAAATGTGACCAAGGGTCTGTAGTTTCGTAAATTAGTATTTTGTTCACAATGTTTTTTTCTAAAGTACTAGAATACGGGAAAAGTTATAAATTTTGAACGATTTTCTCTCTTGAATTTTCGCAAACATCTTGACTTGGTATGTAAATGTTATACCGATTCCAGTAGATCAACAGTTTCTGTTTGAAATACATGTTACCCCGACGTACAAGCAGGCTCGTATATTACAGCCAGCTAAAAAAATGAAAGTATTGCAATAATTTGTTGTCATGAAATTCGAACCTTTGTGCTTTCGACGCAGTACATCATTTACACTGCAAACAGAGCACATCGTTTCATCATTCTATCATTTACATACGTCTTAGATATTCTTAAGAGGTATATGAAACCACCTAAGAAGCGCACTTCGAATTATAAGTTTTATGTATGACAACAATACACAAAAAGAAGATAAAATTACAAATATATTAACACTCACAAAAATTAGTACTAACATCACCATCGCAGTTCTCTTTTTATTATTATTATTATTATTATTTTATTTCAGAAAACTTGTATGAATTACATTAAACCGAAACCGAAGTGTATAAGTAGCTCACGTCAGAATAACGCTGCACATTTTTGGTTGGAAGATCGTTGCCACCCACATTTGAACTTCTCAGGTTTGGTTGCCACATTTCTCATTTGTGTAAGTACGTCCAGAAAGTCCAGTTTGCGGTAATTATTTTTCTGAGAACCATTGTGCAAAAAGTGTAAAGAAGGGCATTAATTGGCATATAAAGTGTGGCAAATCATGAAGAAGAAATTAAATGGGCGAGACGATAAACATTCGGTATCCATTTATGAAATAAAGTTGCAGAAAAAATTAAGAGCTAGGTAGATACAACAATCCTATAAAACTCATGGACTGTGTTCACTAAAATATGGAATGTTTACGTTTTTCGTCTCACTCATTCAATCGGAAGTTGCATTGATGTGAGGAAGATATGTATGGAGAAAACTTCTAAGAAAGATAAGAAAAGCACCAATGGTGAAAAGGAACTTAGCGCCAAGTGAAGAATCTTCAAACTTTGGGAGAACTGCCTGTGGAGTACCAATATCCTACTACAAATGAAAACTTTGAAGCGCAAATAATGAAAATTTGTAATATTACATGTCAAATATTTCATAGGTGTTCTTAAACTTGAGGTAAAAGTTATGTATCTCAGAAATATCTGGCAATCTTCTTAAATATTGCTTATTCTGAACTTATTTAAGGTCTTTAGACAACTGTCGCTCAGACCAAATGGATGATGATGGGAGAATTCGTGAAATGAAGAAAGTGAAGGGGGAACCACAGAACCTCGAATAACGCACGCACACAATGTTTATCCATGACAAAGCCCATATGGCACAAGCGGAGATCGAAGTAAGAGCTCACCACCACGCAGCAGATGTGAACGTTCTACCATTGATCCACGGCGTTTCTTAAAATTGTGCTTATAGGTGTAAGCTTGTAACTATGTAACAAGCATAAATTGTATGTTAACGCCTATATGTTATGCAACCATGATTGTGTTGAAGTCATGCTGAGTACATAACAATACAGGCGTTTGCTCGTGTTACTGGTAATTTTTGTCTTTTGTTTCTGCTTTGTCTTTCCTTCGGTCTATCTGCATTAATATAAGCTTAGGCGTTACCGGTTATGTCCACACGATTTTAGGACTGAAAAAATCAAACGGTAAAACCGTAGAATCCAAAATTCTGTATCTCAATCGAAAGTTTCACTTTTTAAACCTTAAAACCCATTTAAAGCTGTTCATGATGAAAACTAGCTTGATAGAATCCTATGGCTAACGTTTGTTACTATGGCGATGAGCTTGCGAATTCCGTAAGCCATAGAATAAGCAAGTAAATTCTATTAAAAGAATTAATCGAGTGCTCTCTTGCAGTTAAAAGGTAGATCAACCATAAGGGTCACTTTTTCTAACCTCGAAGTTTACTGCTAAACGCAACTTATGTTTACTTTCCTTTCTTTTTCTCAAGACAACACATTTCCTAAGTCTTTTGTATTCACTCACAAAGGAAATCATGAATAATTTGAGAGCACTTAGAAACTACCAAGCAAAACTTCCTTACCGGAAATAATCTAGAGAACACTTAGTTGCCTAGCAGTACTTTTCATTTCCTATGAGCGAGAACGCGATGATAAGATGCACTATGTGATTTTTACATCTAGCATTACTGAGCGCAGGGGCAAACTGTGCATGTCGATAACGCTATGTAATAGTCGATCAACAACAAATGGATCGTAAACAAAATCTACCCACTATCCAATTTATTTAGCAAAAAAATCTTAATAGTCTATAGAACACAGGTAATTTACAACAGAATGCGCAGTGAGTCCGTGACCACATCACAGCAGCAGAAATAAACAGTTTCTTCGTGGATATTTCAACCTTCTTACAATTTAGCAATGGTCATAAAACCCTGCTTAATAGGCTTATCAATTGTTCTTTGCAATATCCTTAGGATCGCGCTTACAATACAATTAACCTCAATTATATTTACCTATATAGATATACAGAATTCCATAAATTAATTTTCAACGCATGAGTGATAAATACTTCGTATCCAGCATGTTACAGTTCAAATTTCGATGGGACACTTCCATTCGGGTAGTAGTTGCCTCATTATCACAGACTAGTCATACTGAGTAATAAAATATATGGCAAGAAGCCAGTCAATTAACAGAGACAAAGTTCTTAGTAGAAAACTCAAGTCAGAGAAACATTCATTCTTCGAACACCGATTCCAGTTCTACAGCCACTTCAAATTTCTCCGAAAAAGCTACACCACTTACGATAGAAAGTACATCCGCACCCCTTGTACCAGGTTTATTCTACCATTTGTTAATGATGAATAGTAATCCACTGAACATACCATGAAACCATCTGTAAATAACATAGCAGTTTGATAAATAAGAAATAAAGCCTTTTAAAGAACCCCAATTGTCAAGTTCCGCTTTGTCGGCTATTATGCAATAATTAACAAAATTAAAACAATGTCGTTCTACTTGAAATTACATGTGTTTTAAAATCATCATTGAGATTATATAGACATTTTTGGTAATACTCTTTAAATTAACTATTAAAAAAAAACTTATCTTTAAAGTTACAAACAAGCAAGAGGAATCCGCTGACTTTCGCATTTTATTTCCGATCAACAGTTTCCTGTTCCTCATTCAATTGTCTCAACAACCACAATTATTGATGACAAAGAGCTATTGTGAAATGTTTTCTTATTTTAAATGTGTGACGTTTCTCACAAAGCAAAACGCTATTTTCTAAATTGTACAACTTATCGGCGTGTGAAAACTACCTTTTTCTATAAATTTTCTAGCCAAAATTTTAAGCATATATTGAACCGTTCATTGCAGAAAGGGCACACGCGTATAGAAAATTAATATAACATATGCCCTTTCGGCAATGGCCGTATGCAAAAAAAAAAAATCTAGTATTTACTTCAAGTAAAAAGTATAAGTAAAAGCATTTGCTTAAATCGGTATGCATAATGCTTTGCTTTTACTAGCTAGTATATACTGAACAATGGAAGACGGAATGGGTGTAATTGAGCTTAAATGCTCGACGTGTTTGGTATTACCCTAAAATGTAATGCAGTGTATATTTAAGGCTCGGATTGTGTTTTTATAATTAAAAATAATAATTTATAAAAAAATGGCGACATATTTTATAATTGAAGGGTACAGTGGAAAGAAGATGGACATCGCTTGTAAATGTCGGGTCGTCCTCCATACACGACTGAATCACAACACTTTTCTATTATGTCGAATAATGCCAAGTTTGGCGTAGCTAAGTATAACTGAATGGGAGCAATTTAAATAATTGATTATTTTAAAAATATTGGCAACACTGAACTACTTCACTAACCAAGACTGTTCCAACGGCCCTGAGCTAGTCTAGCCAAGACCTTTCCAAAGACATCTCAGGGACGTTCCTACACCTTCTAGTTACTGAGATTTAATTTCTGGACAAAGGAGGACACCATGATCGTTCCTTTCGCTATAACTTTACTATCAAGGGACCTAAAATGAAGGTACAAGGTCCGGATGAATGGAGAAGGCTCAATTTTAATAAAAGGATCTGTCACTTATGGCAGCAATACACTAGTGGTGTTATAAAATTTGTTACTACTATCAATTAATTTTGATAAATATTGAGTTTCAGTGACGGTGTAAAATATTTAATAAGAAAGCCTTTCAGTTGGACAACCCAACAAACACTTGAGTCTTGTATGTTGCAGACCTATAAGGGTGTGTTTAACCCAGCGTTTGTTTTGTGTTGTATTCAGAGTGGGAATAATTTATCAGACATGTATATATACAGCCCGCCTAAATTCCAGGTTGGGGGAATATTTCGGAACTCAAAGCCAGAGGACATTTTTATAGAGCGCAGCTAACTTGAACCATTTTCCGATAGAAATCGAACAATCTGACATACTAATGAAAGAGTGACAAAGTGTGATATTTTAACATTGAAAATAGTTAAAAGGTACTTTATGATTCAAAAGGTTCCATTAATCTTCTTTCTCTTTTCCCCTTAACTATACCTTCAATTCCATCCTTCAACACACAATCTCCATCAGGGACGTACGCAGAGGGGGTTCTGGGGGTCCGGACGCCTCAAGCTTAAGATTTTTTTAAAAAAATAGTATAATTTTTGGCAAAATGCTATGCTTTTTACGTAAATTTCACACCCAGAATGATCTCGTAACCCTCTCCCACCGAAACCAACTTCTGAGTACGTGCCTGATTTCTATAATGTCCTACTTTTCTTCTTAATTGTCTGCAGTATTGTTCGTCTCCCGTCTTCTTTCTTTATCTGTGCCCGTTATATTATCTTTACTCCTCCATGTCCGCATTTCGAAAGCTTCCAATTTCCTCTCATGAATTTCCTCGCGTTCATGTTTCCGCTCGATAGTACACACTATTCCATATAAAATATTTAATCAAATCATTTCCACCATTTTGTTCCAATCGTTCGTTGTACCATCACTATTCACTTGCAACTTTTTTTTAAACTTTTCTTTTATCACTATATAATTATTACATCTTCCGTACATTTGTTAATTAATTGGAATCCTGTAGTTTTTTTTAGAGAGAGAAAGAAAGAGATATATAGAAATGCTGCAAAACTGAGAAGCGGGTTGTGTGTAATTTTTCCCTTCATTTGGCTTTCCTACTTCATCTCCTGTTCGATGTCTTGCGCCGCACCTTTGCTATTTTACCATTCGAGTACGTTTCTCGCTTCAAGCATCGAGAAGCGCACGGAAAAACTATCAAGTTCCATCAGCGTTAAAAACGTTTTTCGAACTGTAAATACTAACTATGGAAGTCAACTTGTTAAACCATTATTCTATATAACAGCAGTGCTCGAAGGGGGAGGGGGGGCACGAGGTGGTATGCCATCCCCTCACCTTTTTCAGTTTGGATTTGGCGTATCCCTACCTTTTTATTAATGAGAGCGCATTGCCTTTACTTTCAATAGGCAATAGCGACCACTAAGTACAAGGGTACCCTTCTAGCCCACTTCCAGCACTGTATAACAGTCGACATATTGACAACCCGCGGATTTTTCTCCATGACTTTTAAAATGTCCGTTATACGGAAGTGAATATTCCCTATAAATGACAGAAAACACTGTCCATGTTCGCAGTACAGAGTGCCCGCCTTAGAGAGGTTTGTAAAGCAACGATCTCCAACAAAAGATGGCAGCACAATTTCCATATATGTCTAATGTTTTTTTTTTACCGTTGCAGGAAATTTCAATGCTGCTCCAACAAATTCAAGCCTAGGGAGTTCTTTCAGGGAAGAAAGTTCATAACTAATTCTAGAGTTATATCAATGCCGAGTTTATATTTTTGTTTTAGATCATTGTTGAAAACGCTTAATTATTGTTAC
>JAGDQP010075591.1:0-10146 GCA_022664845.1 Lepisma saccharinum | reverse complement strand
TTTTTTTTTACCTGTTTTAATTTAAGGATAATCAAACTATTTATTTTGCTTTAAAAAGATTTGCGGATAGATTTTACAATTATCGTACTAAATCTCTTAATTATTACTTTCAGGATTGTAGCAAGTCACTTAAAGTTGATTGCGATAAGTACAAAGACGAAGGAGACGAAAATTCGGGTGAAGTATTATCTGATAGTGCGTCAAGTATCCTGTCACAATTAATAAATTTGCTCTCGTCGGACACAGGAAGTAGAGCACAAAATTCAACACGTGATAACTTCAACGTTGAAAGTTGTAGTGATATTAAACAAGAAAACATCGAGGCGAGAAATGAACTTTTCCCCTTAGTAGTACTTCTAAATAATAGCAAGGCATCCGAAGAGAGAAATGAACCATCCAGCCTTGAAAATGTTTCCAGAAGGACCAGGACGAAATCAGAAGAAGATATAAGGAATTTGGAAGAAACTACATCTGAATTAGCGTGTGTAAGTCCCAGTAAGTGCACTATAACAAAAAAATAATGAAGACAATAACATTTCTTGGAGGAAGTTTGCAAGATCCTCTCATTTGAAACAACACGAACTAACCAAAAGAAACGAGAGATATTTTGATTGCACAATCTGTGGGGAAAAAGTGACAAATAAATGTAAGTTAAATCACATGAGCAGCCACACAGGAGTGAGGGCTTTTGACTGTACGATCTGTGGAAAGAAATTTACCCAGGAAGGTCATTTGAGAACTCACATGCGAATTCACACAGGCGAGAGGCCTTTTGACTGTACGATCTGTGGAAAGAAATTTACCCAGGAAGGTAGTTTGAGAAATCACATGAGAATCCACACAGGCGAGAGGCCTTTTGACTGTACGATCTGTGGAAAGAAATTTACCCGGGAAGTTAATTTGAAACTTCACATGAGAATCCACACAGGTGAGAGGCGTTTTGACTAAGATTTGTGGAAAGAAATTTACCCATAAGGGTAATTTGGGAACTCATTTAAGAATTCACACAGGCGAGGGGCTTTTCGACTGTACGATCTGTGGAAAGAAATTTAGCGACGGACGTAGTTTGAAACGTCACATCAGAATTCACACAGGCGAGGGGCTTTTCGACTGTACGATCTGTGGAAAGAAATTTAGCGACGGACGTAGTTTGAAACCTCATATGAGAATCTACACAGGCGAGAGACCTTTTGACTGTACGATCTGTGGAAAGAAATTTAGCGACGAACGTAGTTTGAAGCCTCACATGAGAATCCACACAGGCTAGAGGTCTTTTGACTACGATCTGTGGAAAAAATTTACCCAAAACAAGATTTTAGTAATCACATGATAGCCTACATAGGGGAGAGGACTTTTGACTTACTACCTTCTGTGGAAACAAATTTGCACACGATGAAAATTTCAGAAAGCACCTGACAATCCACAGGCGAGACACCAGTTGACTGTAGGGTTTGTGGATCGAGATTTATCCAGAAACATGTTGTGAGAAATCATATTAGAACTTACATGGGCAACAGGCCCCTTGCACTATGTGGAAAAATTTACACGAAAAGAAATTTCGGAAAATCACATGAGATTCCACAGTAGAAATACCTGTTGTCTGTATGATGTTTGAAAGTACATTTTGTGCACGATCAAAATGTCAAAAGGCTCATAAAACTAGCAAGATCTTTTCACTGTACAGAAACAAAAACTAAGCAAGTTGGGAACACTCCAGTGAGCGAGTACCACACTTTTTGTACATATGAGTCAGCATCATGTTAAATAAGAAACTACGTTAAAACAGAAACGGTATTACTTGGTGGTTTTTATCTACTCAAAACATTTTTCTCTATTTATGAAGTAGAGAAAGGAAAGCATGAGTAAGATTTATCTGATAGAGGGGGAAAGCGGTGATGCAGGCTAAAACCTTTAAGTCTGTAATACAGTATTAAAACCTCAATCCCAAGTGGTTAGTGCAGTAGGTAAAATCCACAAACGCAAAGGGTGGAGAAAACCCGCTGTTGGAGACTGTTAGTAATGTATGTTAAGGAATAAGGTACTGTCACTACCACTGTGAGGAGTAAGGTACTATTCACTACAAGGTGAGACAGTAAGGTAGGTTTTATGTGCTTACCTAGTACATCTACAATAGGTTAATAATCAATAAATTTTTGAGTAAGTTATCATGGTTACTATATGATTTTGTGTTGTCGGATATATGTGTACTGTGTGTATATATATGTATATGGAACTAAAATATGCAACTAATAAAATGTCTATTTAGAATAAAAATGAAAATTGGTGCCTTATTGCATTGTAAAGATATCTGTAGTTTAAAATGTTAACATTAAAATGACGCGACAAAATAAGAGGCATACCCCGTATCGGGACGGGCGTAAGCCATAGTGCTGTTACCGCCCATAAAATTCGTTTTATCTTATAAACATGAAAAATAATATAGTTATATTACGTATGGGTTGTTTCAATAGATTACTACTGGATAGACACCCTATACACAGCAGTAAAGAACTTCAAAAAATGTCTGAAACATACGGATGTGAGTTAAAATTCAACCCAAGTTATAATCATAACACAACGAGCCTTGCTGAAATCACACAACGCAGTATTCAATACGCTCTTAAATACTACATACAGGACAATCCAAAATCATGGACTACTTATCTCCCATACGCAATCAACTGTCAACCTTCTACAAATACACAATACAGCCCGTTCTTCAGTGTAGATATCTTCCTGGTATAGATGTCCTCCTGGTGTGGATGACACCACAGCAAAGCCTCTATACCACTTTTTCAACAGCACTACCACAAATCCTTTTTCCCTCTTCACGCGGAAGTAGGTCTTGCAAAGACAATTCAGATGGTCTACTAGTCTCTGCTCGTTCTTACGACCACCTAGTAAAAACCTATAACCCTTCAATTCAAAACGCAAGTACTCGTTAGTAATCACCACCTTCATTGTCGATCACTATACGTACTATAACAAATTGCAGTAACAAAAATGCATTGACAACAGAAAATGAAGTATTACAATATCAGCATTTTTCTTTTCTCAACAGGAAACGACCCATGAAGATGCATACACACGTCTGGTTGTCAACGCTTGTCATCATGTCGGTCAAAGACCTGACCTACAACAACACAGCCCATAAAATGGTTTACCCACAGTATGACTTATCAATAGGAAAATTTAAACCAATAATCCAATACGACAACGTTGAACTTTTGGCGTACAGACTACATCTGGATTTCAAAGCAATACACATAAAAGAATGAATCTTGCAGCGGCTACGAACAAATAATATCCATTCTACAAGAAAGAGAACGGCGATTTATTGATAAAATTTCACAAGTAATACCAAAGGACTTTCAGACGAGACAATCAACCATTTGTTCCATACTGGCCGGGTTGATCAATTTTGGAATGGGAAGCTATTCAATTTACGAAATACAAAAAACATACAGTGTCACAAATGCAGGAACAAAATAGTTACCTAAACGACCAAATACAGACAATAAAAGAGGATAATTATAAACTAACTCACATCGTGTCGAATGTCACAATAGCAGTGGAAAAAATGGTTCTAATATGCATAGTGAAATTATCCAATTATTATGTACAATGACGACGAATGAACGGTTTTTAATAGCACTATTGAACTTCCAAGTAATAGAAAGCCACTTTGATAGCATTATAGAATGTATTTTAGAAAACAAGGTAACAGATGTATTGATCAAACCAAAATTAGCTCGAGAATTAATAAATTATAATCCTCAATTACGAGACTCAATTTTACAAGAGGATCTAGGAATCTACTACCAAAACTTCTAAAGTATTCTTAATCAACTTCGATCCTACAACATCAAACTTAAACCTTCTTATTCAAACTCCAATAATCAGTAAAAAAACATTACTATACTTTATATAAAATTTATAACAATGGATTCCTCACAAAGTCAGCACGCTTACGCTTAAACACTCCAGAATATGCTATTAAAACACAAAACTCAATGTTTGAAATCAACTTGGACATGTGTAGCCAACAACAAATGTTTACAATTTGTAAGCCAACAAATGTTTACAACCCAAAACTCACCAGACAGATTGTATTAACGAACTTGTATTTCGCAATAATACAGCAGGCTGCCAGATAAAACCTGAATTATCCAGTAAGGAAGAATTCCATTTGTACACCTCAGGAGGTCTTCATTTAGCAACTAGGCAAGATGTAATAATATTTCAAGAACACGCACAGTTTAATATTCCAAATAACGGCACAATGCCCTATACATACTACTTCTCATAGGAAAAATTTGACGTGATATCAACAAAAACCTTAAAATTACCAAGCAGACGTACGGGAGGCATAGAAATTGAATACTACAAACTACCAGACAACTATAAGACAAAATTTCCCTCTCCCTTACAATCTCTGCGAAAGACAATTGACAATCTTGATAGTTTACTGAAGCATGAAAAAACAACTTACCTAGCCGATTTGAAGAACTACACCTACATCCAATATTTTCCTGGACAACAACAATTTTCATGATTATTATTTTTATATTATTTTTGTACTACTACATTATTATACTTTTTTTTACAAACATTTGAAAACTAAACCCAGTGCGTGAACATTTTAATATTGCAGACGGTCAACATACCATTAATTTGTCTGGTCATTTCCATAACTGTCAATGGCCTCATCGTCATTTATCTACTGCACCAAATATACAACAGATGCCGCAATGACAAGAAAATGGAACACCTACAATAGAACAACAACTGCAACCCACCCCCACCAACAGAGAACAATAAAGAAGAAACTCCCAGTACTTCCCTCCACATCAACGAAGACCCCAATGATTATCAGTGCAACCTAGAATCCCGACATAGTGCAACAGTGAAAAGTTCCTACACTATTAGTGACTTAGTATACATAATTTAAAGGAAAAGTGATCTAAATACGAGAGAAAGAGCGTACCCCTTTGAGGGGTATGATGCACGAGATGCGGACCCTGCTTAGGACGGTACGTTCTCAGATGCTCTCCCATTAAAGATAAAATAAAAACTGCAAAATTATAGTGCTAACAAGTGGAAGTGTATAATTTATAATTTATAATTTTGTCAAAAGTGAATTCCTAAAAGTTGGAATTTACTCCCTTACAAAGCTCGCCCATCCCTACTTTTAAAAGGGCGCGGGGAGCGTAATGGGACAGCAAGTAGGTCAATAGGTGAGTGTAACATAAACATAAGAAAGTGTTTATGTCAACACTAACAGAAGACAACAACAAACCTCTGGCGGTGGAATAAAGAAACAACAGGTCACACCTCCAGAGGAAGAATAAGACCTTATAAAAAGGACCGACAAGAAGAATCGGCATCACAATCAAGTGGTCACTTCTCCCTTCTAAATCCTGAGACCCGGTACGGGGTCTACACCTAGCAGTAACTATCATAATACCTGAAACCTGGTACGGGGTCTATCAAGAATAAAACACATTAGGAGAAGTGATCTGCTTAGTAAATAGCAACAAAGAACACAAGTCCGAAATAACTAATTATACTTATAATTCGGACTAGTGGAAACTCACATTGTATTATACTTATAGTGGAAACTCTTATACTTATATTGGATAAAAGGTGTTGGATAAAACACAAACATAGTCTTATTCTATTCGCATTGGTCACTACACGATCCCGCTCTGCCTATATTATATGACCCACTAAAGGGACCATAACGATATTTAAATAGTAAAACTAAAGAATACATATAATGAAGCTGCTGTTACAGCATTGGCAAAAGTTGTTATTCATATGCATGCATCGATTACTTACTAATTCCTCTTTTGTTTTTGAGAGTGCTTTGTTTCAAAATGTGGAATTGTTGATTGTACTTGTAATGCACTTCATTGTCATCTACCCTCAATAGACAAATTCAGATTTATTTTATTAATGCTTTTGTAAGTATGCAAATAAACCCCGTTGGAAGCACTTTAACGTTTTCTTGTAGTTTTATAAAATATTATTCTTTCTGGATTCTGAGTATTCAGACCACAGCACCGGTGCATGGATTAAGCAATTGTAATTGGAGAGCTTCTATCATATTAAGAATGCAAAGACAAGAAGAATGTGTTTCAACTGCACGTGTTAGAAATTCAAAAAAGATAATATTAGTCAGCGAATATCAGGTCACCTCAGGTGGATTTCAGTGAGTATCGACAAAATTTTAAGAACGGAACCAAAGTACAACCAACAGTCCAACACCCACTTGATTCTCATTGTCAGAAATTTGTTGGTCCTCTTTCCAATTCGCTAAAATAAGAACTATTCTGATTGGCGCTGATCATTTATCCATAAGCAACACGCAGTGACAATTTACTATAGAAACCTGTCATCTGATACCATCAGGGCCAGCTAAGGGTGTCTACACCTACGAGTAACAGCTTCGTCGTCTGACTGGATTCAGCTCTGTTGCTGTGCTGGAGCTCGAAACCTAACTCCAAGAGAAGTCAGTAGCTGTACCGATTGTATTAATAGCTCAGGAAATAAAGGTCTGATGTCGGGAATAATGAGGTGAAAGCTGAATTTTGGCCAGTGGTTAATCATTACTAGAGGTGCATTACCCCAGATGTCCTCCCCCTGCGCTTCCCCCCAATCCCCCGAACAACAAATTTACAGACTTTCAGAAATTGTATTATATCTCCGTAAGCAATAGACATAATTGCATGATTCTGTTTTGTCAAAATTCGTAGATGACGGGCTACAACAATGTTTATCATGTGTGGTGCGCTATCTCTAGTAGTTGTGCCGTAATTTAGATCACAAGCTCAAAATAACGATAGTTTGCTTTCAGTATTTACACTTTTACGGTGTAACTTAGTGTAACTTAAACCCCACAATATCAAAAATGTTTTAAATACCTGCCTTCGCCCTATCACCCTTTCCACACTAGGCAGTTGTGAGTTCTCGACAATTATAACAATTTGTCTTTGCTGTGTAGTGGCAAGTAAAATAGGTGATGAATTCGTAACGTATTTTGACGGCCTTTTCATGTGATAAGTCACGTACCCAGATAGCATGCCAGCTTGCAACAAGGTTGAGTCACGCCAAAAGTGCTATTTGGGTAGTGAAAAAAGAAGAAAAAGGAAGAAGATACTTCAATTGTAAGCTACTTCCTGTGCCTAGCAAGAGAAAATAGCACCTCGCAGAATTTACTACGATAAGGTTAGTCATATTTCTATTAGAAATTAAATTTAGTTGGTAATTTTAATTTTTATTATAGTTTGCCTTCGATGGTGCTGTATTGTCAATTGAATGCTGTAGGTTATATTTATTATTTTCTAACAGAGCATGGCAATCGATTACCGTTGTAAAGAAACTATCAGGATCTTGTGAAAATGTACGTAGCGGAATGAATGCATTAAGCTAAAGAAATTACTTATTTATTAGGAACACAATAAAATAAGAATGGTTGATATTGATTTATTGTATGCTATTAGTAGGATATATCTTAAAGAAAAATTGCAATAGTGAAAAGAGAATTACAAACTATTGAGGTTAGTGTGAAATCAAACGATGGACTGTATGAAAAGTTAGAAGGAGAAAGTACTATTCGGGTTTACAGCTCGTGCATGCAGAACTATATAAGACATACTTGTATCAAAGCTGATTATGAATCAATGTAGACCGATAACTCTTTTTAACTTTCAACATCTTGAACTTTTTTAGTTATCTCAGAAGCAACGTTCGATTGAAAGGAAATTGCTTGATTTATGGAAAATAGTTCAGTATTAAAACTGCATCAGAGTGTTTTCATACGATTGGGACTTTAGAAATGAGGGAATATCTTATCAAGAAATGTGACTTACTAAATGATACGTGGGGAGAAAGGGTTAGGGCTAGGCTTCTTATTGTGAACAATATTGTGGTACCAGAAGTAAAGTGGCATGAAAACGGTTCCAAAGATTTTCTTACAACTAAACCAATTGAAGAACTCGTGGCTTGACCCAAATAGAAACAGAGGAATTAATTTTGTACGTTATGTGAGTACTTATAAAACAGTGACGAATCCCAGTAAACTCTGAATGAATTAAAATATATTATGAAATGTGTATCTGGTTCTGTAGTTCTCAGTAATATGTCGTATTCCGTCGCAGTTTCGGCGGGCTCTGGCTCGGGATTGCTGCATTGTTGAACTCGGGATCCGTCTCTCTCATTGCTTACTCTGTCATTTGCCCTTAATCATCTCGGTACGATTGACCCGATGTTTCCGCTCCCAACCAGTGCTGTCAAATGCGCCCCCCTTGCGACACTACTGCTCCGCATCGATGTGTGCATGAATCGACTCTACAGGGCACATATTGCAATCGTTCCTTTGACCCGACCTTTCTCCGACACTTCGTTCTATTCATTTTTGTTCTACTTTGGTCCATTTTCGGCGGGTTATAGCTCAGCATTGACTCATTTTCTGGTCACATCTTCTTCGCTTAAATCACGTCTTTTGTCATTCTCCATCATCCCCTTAAGTTTGAACCACCATTAGTTTGACCCATAGGTTACCACCGCCATTAGTAAATTCCAAACCTTTTTAATTTCTTAGCTCTAGTAGTTTCTCATTTTAAATTACTCCACAAGTAATGAATCTCTGTGATCCAATTAAAATGCAAAATTCGTCTTTCATGCTTTCCTGCATATAGTAATGCGTGTTGACCGGCCGAAGGGAAAGTTTTACAGAGCCAAATGGGTTTTATCGCCGCTTCTTTCACTTAGTATTTTCAATTGTATTTTCACGTAGTTGACTATATATAATTTTTACGGTTTTTTAAATTTATGGTAGTAACATATTTTCGTTATATTTTACAGCGGTAGTTTCACCATGTTAAATATTTTATAAGAACGGATTAACGATTTTATCAACTGAGAATCGTCAAATGCAAAAAGGTAATATGTTACAAAAATCAAATTTGACAGGGAACACAGAGAACTGAATAGCTCCTACACATATGAATGTGAAAAAAAAAATAATCACGTTTTGTTCTTGGATAAGTAAAGGCACCAGTTAACGGCGTGTGAAGGTATCCAGGAAGTGTTTGCAGGAAGTGCTTTCTATGGATTACGTGTACAACAACTCTACATTTTTCACTTCGTTCGCAACTTCAGGTCTCGTGCGATAACGTAATAGCAGAAATATATTCGGTAATTTGCATTGCAGTTTCTTTACAACGCTAATTTTTCTCCAGTAGTCGTCACTCTAAATTTTGCTGTTCCTCTTCAGTCGTCACACCAATGCCTGTCAAAATAAAGCGTGCCTCAAAGGAAAGAGGCAGAGACGGTTTGTTGCTAGATGTGTCTCATAAATTCTTAAAAAAAAAACTGAGTTGGCTTCCGGTGGAAAACGTAGGAATTTAAATTTTGAATTTTACTGACGACTGCTCGAAGGATTGAGGCTATAACTATGATCTTTTTATATATAAATTTAACATCATATTAAATTAAATTATATCACTTTCTGGTTTAAAAAATTTAAGTAGCAATTGTTCACCGGTAATTGATGCCCGCAACGAACATTGAAAAGTATATTTGATTTGCACCAGTAGTCGCCATCACGCAAAAGCAGAGAAAATGACAGTTATTGCACGAAAACTTATAATTTGATCGTAATTTGATCATTAAAGAGACATTTTATGCACATGTAAGCATCAGGTACTTTTATATAAAACTGCAATGATTATTGTTTAATGTCCACTTGCTTAACACTTTTTAGTAACAAAACCGTGGAAATAGCAGGAAACACAAAACTTGGCACCCAAACACAAGACATTTGTACTAAACGGAGTAACGTAATAAGCATATTAATGGTGCCGGTTACGGACGATTATGACTGCGAACTTGGTCTCTTTTGTTCACCAAACGATGAAAGGTTTTCTTATTTTTACATGTTTAGTTAAAACATGACAACCACTGGAGCAGTGACGAGAACTCTGAATTTTGCTTCGTCTTTGATCCACAAATGCTTTTAAATTTTGTGCACATTTTAAATATCACCTTTTTGTAAATTGTCTTTTCCGTGTAGTACTTTTGTAGCAGTTGAATAAAAACTAGCATTCAGTTTTTACATTCATATTTAAGGAGCAGACATAC
>JAGDQP010075590.1:0-10146 GCA_022664845.1 Lepisma saccharinum | reverse complement strand
TTTCACGTCGTTTGGACAAAAATAACAGAAATTATACATTTGTTTGTGAAACTCTGCGGTTTTAAAGTACAGTAGCAAACGGTAGATATGATTTTCGACCTTTCTTTGATATTATATACCTCTGGAATGGAAAGGAATACAAATGAGATATTTTACATTTCTTCCTCACTTGACCCAGAGTACTTGAGGGAAAAAATATAATTCAAATCTGAGATGGTCTGACATGAATGTTTTTTTTTAAATTTAAGCGATTTGAGCTGGATTGACCCTCAAGTGGTTAATTGGCTTGAAATAATAAATTAACGAAGAGAGCGGAAGTTCCACTTGGGTTTAAGCAGTATAATTAACCATTGGATTATATTCTACAAGGTGAACTTTGTTTCCGAAATACAAGGTGAGTCAATATGAGTTGTGTGCGACAGCGAGAAAATTGGAATTTTTCCCAGTTCATATTTGAATCACACTTGTTTCAATTCTGAGATTGAAATACCGGTACTAATTTGTGTCTGTCTCGTATTCTTTTCATTCGACTGTTTTGTACAGTATGGCCTCACTCTATATAGTATTTTGCATATTTATTACGAGGCTAACACAAAGCTGTGGCAGCTAATATTGTAGTTGTTAAAGTAAGCATTCTAAGACCTATCATTTGGCATATTCATCCTCTCGACATCGACCGAACAGGAATTTCCCACTGCTACATCAGGTATCAAAATATATCTTGTCAGATCCCTCAGTATCGGAAAAATATTATTAACAAACTGGTGTCAACCTTCCAAAATGTCAATTAGCTTACAATTATTCTCTTTAAACTTCCTGACTGTTTGCATCGTAGTTGGAATTCTTTTCTTTATCAGTTAGAAAATTGTGATTGATTCACGTTCATTCTCTTGTGAGATATGGTCCATAAGGTCCTTCACTCTTAATCAGTTACTTCCAAGTTTCTTTCGCACCTGAACTCTTTCAGAAGCAAACATTGTAAAGCCTCAATAAACAATGATGATCCTCTTATGTCTCTTGAATAATATTTCCCAGAATGAACACTTTCTGCTACATTGGGACCAAATGTATCAGTTTCAACAAACATATTCTCCACTCCTTTATCTTCAAAGTATTGCCCAATACATGAGATAACTTTTTTAACAAAATGCAAGCCTACATTTTGAATACTCATCTAACCTTAAAAATATTATGTCTCTCGCTGTCCTGTAAACTCCCTTATCACCCCAAAAGTACACCTTCTTTTAGGTTTAATCATAGTAAACAGTCTTGAAAATTCTTCATACAAGTGTATATTGAACTGAATTCAGGAAGAGTATACGGGAGAATGGGTGTAAATGATGTGACAGCACAAAGGAAATTAATCATAACTGCTTCAGTTTCATGTTCATTATTTAGCCAATCGTTCTAAAAATACAACGTATTGCACATCAAATGAAAGCTTATTTAATTATACACCTATTCTCCTCCCTCTTAGTAGAAAAAAGAACATTGTTGTTTTCAGAGAACTACATAAATAAGTAAAGAGAACGTTATAAAATTTCTGTTTTACCGATTTTGGTGGAAAATGGCTTCGAATTCCAAATGCATTTTAATGACTAAAATTTTAGTTTGTCTGTTCATCTTTCCAATAATAATAAAAAATAATACACAAAATCGGTTAAGAAATGACTATGTTAAGAGCGCTTAAGGAAATTGAAACCAATATGGCGACTGTGGTAGCTAAATGAGCATGAACCAGATCAAATGCACACGGGACGAGAGCCAGCGCCTATACTATACGTAAACATAATTTTAGAGCATAGATCATGACTTCATTAACTGATATTACTAGGAATTTACAAGTACTTAATTCCTAGTACAAGATATTACTAGGAATTTACAAGTAACGATTAGACAGGGACGATCAGAAAAAAACTTCAAATCAAACAAGATGATAATGACTTAATGAGAATCGTTCAGCATGTCAAGAAGAAGAATCGGATTCAAAAACGGAACAAATTTCGAATGGAAATAATGATACTGTAAGTTCAAGTAAGCGTGAAACAAGACAAAACATACAATTCAAAAGCATTCAGAACGAATCGATGGAGTCTAAAATGATAACCGATTCTAAAGAACCGATGCAAATCAGGATTTAACAGTTCCTATTAAAGTTTTAGCACAGTGGATTAACGATCAAAGACTTGTACATAAGATGTTTGCGTTAACTTTTCCCAAACAAATATTTAATCTAGAACATATGATTACAACTGGGAATTTAGCAGAAGCAAGAAGTTTGTTAAACACATCTGAAATTGTTCCTACAATCAACTTTTCTTAATGTCTAGTACAAGTCTGATTTATACGAAGAAAACTAATAAGCTAAAAGCAAATTACGGAACTATTATCTAGCAAACAAAACTTTACACACGTTATATAACAAAATAATTATCATTATTCTTTATTTTTATT
Source organism: Lepisma saccharinum (assembly GCA_022664845.1). Taxonomy (NCBI): domain Eukaryota; kingdom Metazoa; phylum Arthropoda; class Insecta; order Zygentoma; family Lepismatidae; genus Lepisma; species Lepisma saccharinum. The sequence continues at coordinate 7,692 of JAGDQP010075590.1, read as the reverse complement.
GTTAAAATCATCTTTTTTCCAGCAGCAATTATAAAATTGTAATTTATTTTTGCTGCTAATTTAAAATATCTTGTTTATTTACTTTCGTTACTAGGAGAATGAATTTAAACATTTTAAATTTAGAATTATGATGTGAATTATACAATAACCAACTTTTTGAAAAAAATCATAATAATATTGAATACAATTATATACAACTTTACTGTTACTTTTTTTAAACAAAGTTTGAATAAAATCTTTAAAAAAACAACTTTAAAGGAGGAAAATCCATCTAATGCCTTCCCAGGAGGCAACGTACCAAGAATAGAAGATACATTCCTTCGCTGAATTGCGATACTGATGCGCTGGATTAGGAAGGTATCACCCGAAACGATCTGTATTCGCCCACCAACCTATTTAATAAAGGTTGGAAGTTGAAATTCTTTTTCAGAAGTGCATTTACAATAAGACAGGTTTTGAGAGCAATTGTCATCATATTTTCACATTTGATAATCCTTTTCACTGGTGTATTAGAACCTTCAGAAGAAAATAGTGCGGATCCTGGAAATGTTGCTTCCGGTTCAATCTACTCGTCTGTGGCTGGATTTATCGACTTCTGATAATAGTGTGAGAAGACATAAAAAGAAGCAGAAAAAGGCAGAATGGATCGCAGCTATAGAAGACAACAATGAAGGTTGATACATGCAATTTTCACTTTCATAAGGGGATAGCTAATCTAACGTAACAGTAAGTATGGTTGTTAGTCGTATGTTTCAAAATATCATCCTACAGCAACAACACAGAGTCGGTAGAGCATAAATATTACATACTGCGTACAAAATATGATTGAAATCTTTAGACACTTTTGCACACATATTTCTTCTTTACTTCAAGCATAAGCACTGGTCAAAACATGTAAGTGCTTTACACTTTGATAATCTCATAAACATTCATTTCCTTTATGACCATTTTACACCTTTCTTTTCTTTCTTTTCCTTTTGTATGGCTTTGAGATTATGAGAATCTCATTTTTCCCAGTAAAAGTCTTTTATGTAGTCTCTACCATTTTATATCAGAATCATACTGCAAAGTCAAGCACGTTACCCCTACACCATCTTGCCACCTTATATCATAGATAAAGAATACTAGAATCGTTTCTAACGTAAACTTTCTTTTAAACTATTTTTTCCATCCGCTCAAACCTTTAAATTATGGCCATTTATTGTCTTAGTATTTAATCTTGTTCTATTTTACGTTTCTGCTCTTAAGGTAGTTTGTTTCATAAAATACAACTTAAATCACAAAAGTTACAACACTAAATAAGATAATAAAAACAAAACACAAACATAAACTAAATATTACCTTACAAAGTTATTCCGAATCTATAGACGAGAATTATTATAATGTAGAATGTTCCGCTAGAGCTCTGGGTTCTAGGGAGCGTACGAAAACATTGTTGAATATCAGGTACTTGATTAAATTTTCTTAATTGACGAACAAATAAGAGGTATTTAATTCATGAAGTGAACTTTAAGAAGATAATTTTTAATAAAAAATAAAAGTATAAGCAGGCTGTAAACTAAAGAACGGACTTGAGATGGTCTCCCGGAAACCATAATTATTTGACCTAGTCTTACTTAGCCTTACCCTAAGTTTAAGCCAAATTAATGGCGATTTGAAGTCACTAATTTTCGTTTAGCTAACCTTATTAATACTCTAATGGAACATAACCTTACGTATTTTCACTGCTCGAACGAGTCGAGGTAGTCAAACTATATATTCTGTCATCCGAAAGATAGAATTGTAGACCCGTCAGAAAGAAATGTCAACGAAACGAACGTATAGACTTAAAGCCTAATTGTAAAATAGTGAGAGAAAGTAAGCGTAAGGAATTACTTACATTAGAGAGTTGGTAGTTTGAATCTTCAATACAAGGATTTTCTGTTCGGTTTAGAGAACGTATGTATTGAAGTTGGATTCCCGCCATTGCTTCCTCACCAGCACGGACTCGAACTACAGCTCTTCCAGTCAAATCAAGCTCTAACTCTGTTAAAACATAAAGGCATGATTATATATTTTTTTATTATTCTATTTAATGTACAACATAACTGCGTTAATTTAACTACGATATTCAATTACTACAATAGCCTTTATCAATATAGTCTTTTACATTCTTCATTTTCTTATATTTAACCATGCAATTACTAGTATAAATGTGGTTATATCATTAAATAATCTAAAATCATTGAAATATGTTTAATAGCTTGGTTGTAAATAATATTAACAATGACTTTATAAGTTGTTCGTATCCATGGATTTATTACTAAACTGAACAAACTTAAAAATTATTTTATGTTAAATTTATGAAACATACTTTGTTTTTAGAAAAACTTACCTAGTTTTGTCATGGATCTAGTGTTCAAATTGAGATTTTCTAGAGGGTGGGATGGGAGTAAGTGACAATCTATGCAATGAAAGTAAATCCATAACCTAGAAAATTTACACAATAAAAGAAGAAAAGAAAAAATTCTCCTTCTGCACAAAGTTAATCTCAACAGAGTGGTTCTAGTAATGAATTAAAATAACTTACGGAACAGTAAGAAATGAATAAAAAGTTAGAAGTAAAGGTGCATGTGTAAATGCAGCACATCCCTGTGTTACCAGAATTTTGATTACTAGAAAATCATTGTAATTATCATATTGTAATATCATTGTATAGTTTCTGAATTTTATGTAACAGGTCTTCTTGGAGTCAAGTCTGTTCCTGAGTAGTGTCCAAATTTAATTCATTGTTGAGAATATTTCTATAAGCAGCGAAGAAATACAGTTCTGGTCCGTTAACAGATTTGCAAATGCAAATCACGAGAAGATTGTATCTGCCGACCCTAGAAGCCAACGGATAGAAGTACAGTAAACTTGATTTCGAGTAAATTGAGTTCAAAGTAGAACAGATATAGTAATTGAACGAATTGAACTTTAACAATTTTGGTGGTTGTGTAATATTTCCTGTACTAGTGTCTGATTACGTGATTAGAAATACGATTTATGCTGTTCAAAGTAATATTGAGTTTATAGCTAATTCATTAATAACAAACGGCATTTATACCCCCTTGACATCTAAGCTAATACATTAGGATTAAAGCAGTAAAATGGCGGAAGTCGTCATCACTCTCGACAAGCGTCTCGCGCTCGGAATTTGAGACTGAAAAATGTAAATATATGACCGCAGCTAACCTTACCTAACCTCCACGTTCCCATGATCACTATTTAAGATAATGTAGATGAAAGTGCAAGAAAGCAATTATTAATAATAAATACGAATGTATAAAAATATATATTGAAAGACAAAAAGAAGGAATAAACCTTCCCCCGGCGGGGTTCGAACCCGGGTTTTTTATTCAGTAAGCCAACGTCTTACCACTGCACCACGCTAGGACCTGGTAAGCGGTGTTTTGGTCGTTCCATTTACAGTATGTTGGGTCGGAGCTTGTCAGTATGACGTCGCAGGTGATGACTTACGCCGTTTTTACTATGTTAATCCTCATGTTAAGCTAATGCATAGAAGGTTGAAACATACTAGATACAAGTGATTAAAAGAACATGTCTCTAGCGACTATGCTTTGTATTGTTTGTTTCTTTTCTGATCGGTAGATTTTAAGATAAAATTGTATGGGCGGTAGCAGCACTATGGCTTACGCGCGTCCCGAGATTGGCCGATGTCTGTACATGTGTTGTATTGAAAACAAACTGTTTCATTATTTGAAGGATTATTCTTCATACTATTGCTATTATTAAATTATGGTTGTTATTTTTGCACGTAGTTATAGTTAAGAACAGTAATTCTACCGGACATCTCTCCTAAATTCTCGAGCGTAATGCTTTAAATTGTTTACGGACAAAATTACATACACCCTTCCAATTTTTACTTTACACACACAAACTTAAAATCCTGGCAGAATCCCTGGTTAATACTTGTTAGTTGTAGAATTGTTATTACGTCAAAGCTACATTGGGCATCTTCAAAGAAGAAGACCTACAGTTTTTGATGAAGTGAGTTCCAAACCAATTCGTTTTGTGGACCCCCAACGAGAATCGGACCCGTGACAGCGCTCGTAGTGAGCGGGTGCGCTGATCCCTTGGTCACCCCGAAGCACATTTTGTTGGTATCTGTTGTTTCGTTTGTGTGAGATTTTTCGGTCATAGCATCAGCGAAGGTGCGTATCTTGATTTATTTTATTTTAGAGGAGAGCGATTTGAAGTTCCTGTTCAGCGTCATATTTTGGTGTTTATTTCATCTGCAAGTCTTCATATCTCTGAAACTGAAAGGAATCAGGTCCAAAATGTTGACTGGTAAAACAGCTTAAATCCCCTGGAGATTGCTCAGCTATTTGTTAAACAGATAAACACAACAATAAAACAACTTGCACTCTATCTTCAGAAACAAATAGTGCAACAAAAAGTTCTCCAACCATATGCTTGTCCAAGACAACCACGACTCTCCTCATACACACTGGAAGCAATGGAGAAGAATAAACGCGCCTGAAAGAAACCTGCCGCTTAGGAAAACACTACAAATTTTGTCAAAAGACAGAGCAGATTGATCATTCGCTATACGCAAAGTTCTCTCAGTTGGAAAAGCTACCCAAGTGGCTTCCACTGAACATATCACTTATCAACCAAATTATAGGAATCTGCGGCCCCTACATACAAGCCAAAGGGAACACTCATTAAATTCCAGAGAACTGGGCTTCGATTATCAATGATCAGACTATAATAAGTTACTTTGTTGGATTCTTTTTGTTGTAAATAGGTCCAGGTGTACTTATATTCATCGTTCTCCAAGCATTATTGCAACGTAAGTAAGAGATTAAGCGAAAGCCCCCCGCAGTGTGGCACTGGATGAGCAATTCACTTACATCTCTTTACCTTCAAACATACTAGTCCAGTTTTAGATCCCTCATCCACTTAACTCATTTTTCTTAAATTTCACTTATAGGGTTCTTGTTTGTAAGTCATTTCAAACATCTGTTAGAATATTGTTTATGTCACTGAAAATATGTCCACATGCTGATGCCGATATTGACAAAAGGCGCAATGTAGGATTCAGTAACCCATCCAGCAGTATTTCATTTTCCAAATTCCATTTATCAAATGGTTCTTGCACAACTTCCATTGATTCTAAGTTAACAAACTTGGAAACTTTAATACATTCGCTTTCTTATCGCTCATTTTGCGGCCAACATATGATCATCACTTAAAACCCAGAAGTTTTCAAGAATGTTTTTTTCCAAATTAGAGAGTGTTTAGATTGTCCACTCATGTTTGAATGAACGGCCTCAAAATAAATCAAACGTGGTTTCTCCTCTTTCTTGTAGAGTATTAAATTTTACACCATTTATATGGGACATTCGTTCTGATTTGAGCGTAGTAATTTTTAAGCCATCATTTCCTTTCATATGGAGTCATATGTTCGAACAAGATTTCAACTCCTTGAAAGCATTAACAGGAAATGCGTCGTGGCGCCTTCTGTGAAACAAAGGAAGGTGCCAAAACATCTTAATCATGATTGTTTCATGGAACTCATTTCTTAGACAACTGAACTGCCTGGAAAAAGGTAAATTGAACGTCCATGGCAAGATCGAGGAAGAACTTAATTTCGGAGTTTCAAACAATTCCGACACTCGTGCAAGAACATACGAATATATTTAATAATATATTCTAAACCAAACCGGTTATATGCAGACATCCAGTTTGGGAGAAACTTATATCCCTCAGGGATGAAAAACATCATTCCAGAGGGTGAGATATACCTTACTAGAAGGTTAGAAATCTCCCTCGTGCTCCCGTCAATTGGAACAATGCATGGATCCAACTTTTTTAAACGTATGTTTGAGTTTCCCAACTGTGGTTTGTGGTCAAAAAACTTACGAAAATTCTTGTCTGGAACACAATAAAATATTGGACTTTTCTAATTTATTCAGAAAAGAAGTGTCAGAATAAGATGGAAGGAACATAAAACATCTGATCTTTCAATGCTTTATTACTGTGTGTGTAAGTTTTGTATACTATGACAAAATGACATTCATTTGGGTATTATTCAAGTCGTATTTACTCATAGATGTACATGAAGGCTTCCGAACTATAATAACTTTATATTTGTTGGAATATGCACAGAAAAAAGAACTCCAGTCGTATATCTTGACTTAGCGTATATATCAAGGAGAAAAATAATATTTATTTAGTTCACGATTTGCAGAAAACTGAAATTAAAAATTCCCTGTCGAGTGGTAATGTCTCTGCTAGCAACCAATAAAATGACAATGAAAAGTTCTGTCAGAGTCTAGAGATGCCCAATTATTTTGAAGTTATTCCTTTGTAAACCTTGATGCCTTTAAATATACTAACAAATCATCACAAATTGAAATAACAGTTTGTTCTTCCAATTTTACAATGTCAACGGTTTCAAAAGAGCACGAGTATTGGTAGTTTCACCTTACAGGGAAGCTCGGATATAAACTGTGAGCATGTGTTTCTGGTTTATTTGAGTGATTCCTCAATAATTAAGAACAGAAAACGTGCCTGATGAATTGAGTATGTTTGTCATCATTCGTACTTCCATTTCCCGAGCGATGTGTGTGATTATTGTGGAAGTGTGAATCTGAAATTCACCCTCTTTCATTCATTTCTTCAGAAAATTCCTAAAGATCGCAATTCATCGAATCTAAGAAGAAGTTTCAAATGTCAGTTAGCAATTCTTATTCGTGAAATCTCATGAACCAACCCTTGTATGTTATTACCTACGTGAACAAATCCTCCGTTAATCTTTGCACAAAGTTACGTCAACTCTTAAGTTCGAAACAACGCATAACTTCTCGGATTGGTGGGTGTACAACTTAAATATCGGTATTGCTATATGCAAAATTATTGCCTGAAGAAGCCCTATGCAATATTATTATCTACGTGAGCAAATGGTGTTCTGGCTTTACCGTTTGTTTCTCATGCTAAGAGAACTACACAGTCCAAACTTAAGGACCTGGTGTTTTATCGACTGGTGTAAACTCGCGTGACACCCATGTATCTAAAATTTTCACCTTATCGATGGCATTGAGACGTCAAACAACAGTGATACGGTGTATACCAAGTTTGTTTACAATAGCCACAAACAATTTTCTGCAAGCCATCCTCGACCGTAATGTTCAGAAGCTCATCTAAAATTGCCGTCGATAGGTGGCTACAGGGTTCATTTGTCACTGTTGCATCGCCGGAACAAACTTTCACATACGCCAACATTATGGAACGTTCAATATCCGCATCTGCTTGATGTGCGGCTAATGGTACGTGCCGGAAGTCGTGCAGAATGTTCGCCAAAACCAAAGATACCTGGAGACCAAAAATACATTTAAATTCGTGCAGAATATCTCTCAATTTAACCCACACGTACAGGAAAAGCACTCACAGTTCCATGTTCTTCATGATTCCTCTGGACACGGTCGTCTTCAACAACGCAACATCTATTAACGGACTGGATAGCATAGCCGTCGTGTAGATATGTAGTAAGGTGTGACTTCAGTGAAGCAAGAATCTTATGATCCAGAGGATATATTTGCAACATACATTCAGACACTTAAGTTGTTGCAAACCAACACGAGAGGAAGATTAGTTTTTAGAGTTGTCTTTGGACAGGTTGTATAGGAACATTCCGTGAAGCATTCA
>JAGDQP010075587.1:0-10147 GCA_022664845.1 Lepisma saccharinum | reverse complement strand
TCAGGTGTTTCCATTATTCTGATAAGCATCTGTATATATATATATATAATAAAGAAATCATAGCCATATTCAATCCACCAGTGGATGAGGCCTCTCCCCGAAGGGAGGAGTTGGTCTACTGCTCCCACGCTGACCAGACGGGTTGGGAGAGGATATATTGTGTGTGTGTACGAGAGAGATAGTGAGAGCAATAGCAAGAGAGAGAGAGGGAGTGTTTATGCACGCGCGCTCCAGTGACTGTGTGGGTCTCCCTACCGCTGACAATTTCAGCTTCCCTTCTCAACTTCAAAGGAATAGTTTCAAATCAGAGGACATTCCGTTGTGGTAGCAAAATATCCTTGAAATGCAACTCATTGTGCACGAGCTGTTAGCATACACTCCTCCTCTTTTTCGTAATTTATTATACAATTGCTTTGTTTCTGTAAAGATCTTTTCTCTGTTTTGAAACTTTCTGCAGACGACTATAGAAGTAATTGCAAATTCCTAAGTGAGTAATTACATTCTAATTAATGTTCTTGGAATATTTGATTTTTATCAATTTATTCTTGGAGTTAATTAGAATGTTTGTTGTTACTGCACGGTAATAGAAACAATGAAGAACCAGTTTTAATTTCTGGCTGTTATCCTTTCTGGAGAGAAGAAAGTGCGTGTTTTCAAGGGTGTATTTATAGAGAAGTGTGGAATCTGGGCATTCCCATAGATATGACAATTCTCAGTGCAATTAGTATATCTTAGGAGTATTGATATTATTTGTTTACTTATTAATTACTTACTATATGGCTTACGGAACTCGCAAGTTCATCGCCGCAGTTATAAACGTTCGTCTTATGGTTCTATTCTAAGATCAAGTCAGTTTTCATCATAGACATCTACTTCTCGAAGATCCCTTCTAATATTATCCTCCTAACGTCATATCTGTCTTCCCAACGGTCTCTTTCCATCCAGCTTTCCAACCAAGGTGGAATCCCACATAGCAGAGTACATCCCTGGGACGTCCCATTTAGATCCCATTAACGTCAGATTTCTCAAGCTCCCATAGCGATGTCCTAAGGACGTCCGTGGGATAACTTTGTGGGCAATACAAACAGTTCATCCCGTATGGATGTCCCCTGGATGTCCCTCGGAAAGCCATGCGGGATTACCTACCTGGAATTTCTATAAATTAAATCGACCTTACTATTATTATTATTTAATTAATTATAACTATACGAAGGATATGCCTTCGTATAGTTATACGAAGGATTAATTATAACTATACGTCCCATGGATGTAAACGGGACTTAAACAGGACGTTCTACGGACGTCCCGATATCCTGCCAGGAGATCAGTCAGATATTCCTGGGACGACATTTTGCTATGTGCGATATAGTCTTCACTTTTTCTCCCATCCAAACTACATAAGCTGTCCTTCTTGGTCGTCGTGATTTCATTATTCTTACAACATCGAGTGAGTCGTAGACGAATTAATTAAAACGGGAGGAACGGTACTAATCAAGGAACTGCATAAATTGATAAGTGCTACATGGAGAAAGAAGGAGCTTCCAAAGGAATGGAAAACGCCGACGTGTAATCGGGAAGTTGTCGCTCGCCCACCTTCTTCCCGACCCCGTTCACACTGCGATAAATTAATTGTTTTAATGAACTGGATGACGTATGGTTTTAGAAAATGAACTAACTTTTATTATAGATGGTCTTCTATTCAGTTTTTTCACCTTCAATTACTGTTGAAATTTTCTGCACTAGTCGGTGATCGGATTCGAACCTGGCATCTTCTGATCGATTATAGTGTATGATGGTGCGCCGCTTTAATCGCTACTCCACAGAGGCTCCTGTCCGAACCTTTTCGTCAATCAGATACTTCTGCAAGTCAGACATGGAATGTAGTAACGCAGGCACTATATTCATTACAGAATGGCCTTAATCCAATAAGTGTAGACGTTTGTCCTACATTACACAGAATTTCTCGAAAGCAAATCGTCACAGAAAATGCAAATACAACAAAACTCCTATTTATGCAGGAGGATTACTCTGTCACCTTTTCTAGATTCAGAGGATCATCAAAATATCGTGATTATACTACTATTATCACCTGCAACTCAATCAGGGTTTCCACCAGGATTTTCAATTTGGGGGATGTAGAGTCAAAATTGGGAAGGGGTAAGTAAAGATTTTTACGGTTTATATCGATTTTTCACAGCAAAAATTTTAAAGTTGTGCAGGGAGGCTTGTCGAGACTTTGGGGGTAAACACCCCGCACAGGGGGTTCTGGCGGAAACACTGATACTCGATGTTTTCCAGTATGCATGAATTTCAAGTTTTTATTTATCTGTTTATTAGTAACGTGAAATATCACTACGTTTGTTGTGGTAATAATAATGTAATGCAATATTTATTAATGTGCTAAGAACAGCATGATCCCAAATACATTACTAAGTCATACAAGATACATATAGATATGCAAATAGCACATAGATATACAGGTAAACAAGATTTTTTTTTAAATATAGAAATTTGATAGCAATATAATTATTTTACATAGGGGAAAGTGGGTGAAAGGAGCTCAGAGGGCAATGGCGCTCACTCCTCCCCAGCAGTTTCTATGTCTTCACTGTGACTGTAACCAGGGCTGACGCCTAGAGCCCGATGGTAGCAGTCAGCAGAGTAAAGAAGGCATAAGTAGACCATACGGTGTAAGTGAAGTATAAATAAATAGATTTTCACTGAAATTGATGTAAAATTGGAAGAAGAAATAGAATGAAATAATGTTTTATAGTTGAATAATTTTCATGAGTACTGATCGTAGCTGCTCTTCATTTTGAAGTTGTTATAGGGCAAAGGATCAGTGTTGTCACTAAAATCTTAAAATGGCGACTGTCGAGCAATGACGCTCAGCCTGAGTGGTATTATGTTTCAGAACAATTTAATCACCTTAGGTAAAATAACCTCTTCCCAACAAACACGCTTTTGTTACAAGTCAGTACATAGGATGTACTTAGGTCCCACATTGAATTGATTCATGGTCTTTTGAGCATCTAAGGCTCCGACAGGGATAGAAGAGAGAACGGATGCGGAAATTTGTCGGTCAGGGTCTAAGTTGAAGTTACCATTCCGGCATTTGTGTGGTGAAATTGAGGAAAAACTTGGAATAACCTGTCAGGATGGTCGTCCGCTGGACCTCAGGACCTCCAGAGTCCTAAGCCAACGTTCTACCACTGAACCACGGCCGCTATGATCTTCTGTGTATAAACATGACCGTGTCCCTGGTGGTAACATTCGCTGCCTTGTAATCAAGAGATCCTGGGTTCGATTCCCTGCGGGGACACAAGTGGTTCGGAGCCCACGTTAAACTGTAGGTCCCGTCCTTAGTAGCTTACCAGCTCGTTTAAGAAGTTAATTACAATTAAAACAATGATAATACCGTGGAATGGGATTAATAGTTAACAGTGGGGTGAATAGAGATATAGAGACAAAAGATTTTACTGATTAAGCGTCACCGAGATTGGTGAGCGTAATTACCCTACCAGTAGGGCAATCCCGCTCAAGTGTATCTCTTTGCATTATGAAGTATGTAGAGCTAGCTAACAAGAAGAGCGAAATTAATGATACCCATAATTATGCTAGAAACATTGTTCTCTCTAACAGTTTTCAGTTAGTTTCTATTGTGTATAGTATTTGAGATATTGAGTTTTCCTTAGGTGCACGCAATTTCCCCACTCTCCCCTAATAGTTGTTGATGAAACGTTTGAAAAGAAAAACAATCTGTCAGAATCAGTCAATAATTTATGATGTCTTATTCTGTACAAGGGAACAGATAATTCAAAATTTTCCGTCTATGTTCTAAATTTGAATTTATTTATGACCTTTAGAGATCTAATGATTAGGCGAAGATAGGAGAAGGAAAGGATTCTGGAAGGTGTCGGCCAGGGCCTATGCTGAAGGTGTCATTTGCCTGGTGCGACTGAGGAAAACCCTGGAGAAACCTCAGTCAGGATTGTCGACCTCTGGGATTGAATCCACGACCTCTCGAATGCTACGCCAACGCTGAGCTGCGGCGACTCGGTCAATGTTCTACAGATTAAAGAATTTACGTCAGTACTCGTAATATTTTGAGAATAAGGTAGTTTGAATTTATAACATAATATTCTGAAAAGGCAATAATATATCTATATATAAACAGAAGTCGTGAGTCTTGACTGACTGACATATCAACGCCCAGGCCAAATGTTTTAAGCTAGATCCTTGAAATTTATGGCTAATCTGGCTATAACTAACCTATTTCACTGATGTTCGGTAAGAAGCAAGACAAGGGCTTATTCTGAAAGTAGAAATGAAGAAAAAAGGTCATTTCTTATTTTTTTAAATCGAAAAAAAATAGCCTGAGGTGGGATTGAACCCGATACCCTTAGAATAGTTCTTCTGTGCTTTATCCACTAGACGACACATCCCACTACTCGAAAACGGCTTCTCAGTCGAATGCAGCTGCGAGCAACAGCTAGTAATAATAATCAATTATAAGTTTCTCCGACATACACAGGGACCTTTGTTTTTAACAAATGTAACGCACGTTTCCTCATTTCATGTTTTACTGCAAACACAATACATTTTATAGTCATCATCCAATGAAAGACAGTCCATAAAATCTCAAATTTTCGACTTTTCATTTCATAATTATGAATTAGAACATATAAAATTGATACAGGAAACAAAATCAGCACCACTCCAGCTGAGCTGGGATGCGTCGAATAGGTTCACCTTTCTATATTCTAGAATCATTTGGCAACGGACTGCCGATACTTTAGTTACATAATTTGCAGATTAAAACGGTCGGAAAATGGCCGGGCCCCAACCTTTTCCCGACCACCAGGAAGTTGGTGGGGACTCGCTTATTTCCCGACCAACAACAATAGACGGGACCCGCTCTTTTCTCGACTATCAGGAAATGGGCGGCGAGCCGCCTTTTCCCTACATTAGGCAATGGACGGTGGCCCATCTTTTTCCCCACTATCAAGTGCTGGGAATTGGACGGGATTTCGCCTCTATGCCGACAAGTCAGAGAGCAAAGGCGGACAGGAAATGGCCCGACGACCAAACGCTACTTGTGACTGCACGCCGACCATCCCCGATCTACTTCCCGACCAAAATCCAAGACCATTTACCGTCTTGGTCGGCATTTGGTTTGCTGGGTAATAGTTCCTATTTACAAAAAAGGCGATGTAATCGGATTGTGACTCTCATTACTCCCAACATGTTGCAAAGTACTGAGTAATATCCTGCTAACTCGCATAAGTGTATATGTAAGTGAAATAGTTGGAGATCACCAATGTGGATTTACCATAGAAGAAATAGATCCACGTTGGACCAGATTTTCGCCTTGAGACAAATCTTAGAGAAGAAATGGGAATACAATGGGACTGTTCACCAGTTATTTATTGATTTTAAGAAAGCATATGACTAACAAAAGGGAGAAGTTATACAGTATCCTGGTACATTTTGGAATTCCGAAGAAACTTGTTCAACTAGTGAGGATGTGTCTCAGTGACCCAAAAGCAGCACAGTACGGATAGGTAGTAATATGTCAGTTTCGAAATTCGCAAAGAATGGAAACAAGATGATGCCTTGTCACCATTACTGTTTAACTTTGCGTTAGAATATGCGATTTTAAAAACTAAAGGGAACTAAAACGGACTAACATTGAATGGCTTGAATCAACCGTTTGAATACGCGGATGATGAAGATTTCATAGGGGACGATATAGATGCACTACAAAGTAACACGGATGTCTTAGTAGAAGCGTGCGATGAGATAGGTCTACAGGTAAACACAGAGAAAACAAAATACATGATAACAAGCCGAAACAATGAGAGTGAAGGAAACATGCATAACAGTTAAGAATGAGAACATAGAGAAAGTAACCACACTTTAATACTTAGGAGCAATACGAGGTCACGGAAGAAATAAAAAGTTGCTTAGCATGGGGAAACCCATGTTTCTACTCACAAGGGATGTGCATTGCTTTGAACACTCAGAACGACACGAAAATGTGCTTAGAATATAAATCGCTCATCCCAAAAACAGTGGTATGAGTCATTTCCATGCAAAACATAGCTGTTGTCTGCTAGCGCCATTCGACGGTGGTATGTTGTACCTGCACGAACAAGTACTTACTCAAGTTGTGTGAATACTATAGCTGCAGTAGGAGGCCTTCTTTTGGAGTGTTCGGTTGTGGGTTAGAATGTAAAGAGTGTACATCCGTATCATGAGGCGAATTAATCCCATGAATGTTGTCAAACTGTTGGAGGCAAAGTTGCGACGTGCTGAATATGGAAACGTAGCCGGAGTCTAGGATATGGAGTTCGTGAATATGTTATACAGCATAATAATTCACAATACGATGGGGATGACGCAGAAATGCATGAAGATACGCTGGATAGGTATAGTGATTTTGAAGGTCAGGAAGAGCCCTTACCTGAAGTTTGCCCATCCAGCAGAACAAGACTTTCATCTCCAGAGCAACAGGAACCTTCAAGTGAAAGTGAGTACGAACCATCTCCACTCAAAATGTCGAAGGCCAGTACAAGCTGTTGATGACAACATACTGGAAAACATTTATGAACATTTATTACAATCGTAGCTAGCAAATTTGAAGAAAATCAAATTCCAAGGTAATATTAGATTATGCGACTAGTAAAAGGCGAGATCGAGATCACTTTAACGGAAACAGGCTGTCAAAATTAAAAACTATAAAAGAGTATGAAATGTCACAATTTGATAGGGCAAGAGCGTATGGATCTGATGTTCACTATTGTCATCTGCGAATGTGGGCACTAGAAGCGTCTAAGGTCCTAGACAATTTCACAGCTTCGATTACTTTTATCAACAAACTTAAGGCTGAATATAGCATTTCTTCCAAGCATGTTACTACGTTCGTCACACGTAAGGACATACAAGATCATAGTATTCGTCAGAAGGCACAAGGGTTTGGGGAGAAAGTGGACAAATATGCAACAGACGGGAGTGTGAACAAAGAAAATGTTTGGAACAGTGACCAAAGTCAATTTAATTATGAAATGTCTTCATTGTAACACTATCTCATAAAGGCGAGAAAACTACAGCTGGTGTGTTGCAGTCTGTGCATAGCTCTACACACAGTTATACAATTGATGTTGCTTTATCAATGAGTGGCAGATTAGTTAAGAAGCTCTATATCTGCTTTCAAGAGTCTCAAAAAACTTTTGGCCCAAATGTTTCAAAGAAACTTGAAGCAACATATCCACGAAACATTCATGTGGAGGCAAGAAAAAGGGGCAAAATGACGAAAGAGCATATGCAGAGTTTTCTAACTACCGTTCTTGATGAACATACACGTGGCGATGCGAAGAGCCTATTGCCGTGTGATTCCTGGTCAGGCCATAAAGATCGTACTCAGTTAGATGAACGTTTCCCGAACAAGAATGTTACGCTCAAGATATTGCCACCGAAGACAACAAAATATTGCCAACCTCTTGATGTGTACTTCTTTCGGCAATATAAGCTCTACGTGAGAAGGATCGTTGATTTTGTAAGACTGCAATGTGAAAAACCACAAGTAAAGTTACACGATCGTCATTTCATAATCAGACTTCATTCTGTGCTATACAATCAACTTTCTGCACCGAAGTATAAGCCTGTTACAATATGCTTGGCAAAAGGCAGGTTATGACATTAACATACCAATATCATCGTTTGAAAATGTAATTAGTGTGGCGTTTGATACTGGACTGCTTGAATGTAGAACTGCTGTTCAATGTGAAAAAGTGGCTTTAGTCAGATATGCATTTTGTTTTGTTCCACTGTGCTTTGACCACTTCATTGAAATAACACACCTGCACTTTGAGGACTAAATAGAAGGGCAACACTATCAGGTCAGTGGAAAAGGTTGTTATTCAGATAGCGTAATTATTTTAAGCAGAGGGAAATATAGCAATCGATCACGACTTTATAATATGTGTGTGTTTGGTCCTCTTATATCGATATTTAGTTTCTTCGCGTTACCAAAGTTCCTCTCTTAGACCTTGAATAGGTGATCATTCAAATGTCTCTCGTGGTAAGACGTGCAGTTTTGCATGAGAATGGCTCATACCACTGTATCTGGGATGAGCGATTTACATTCTAGGCACATTTTCGTGTGGTTCTGAGTGTTCGAGATCACGCACATCCCTTGTCAGTCCAGACTCCTAAACTCGTGATATATATATCAAGAAAGTTGAAATTGAAAATATACAGAACGGTTGTTCTGCTGGTAATACTTTACGGTTGCGAAAGTTGGAGTACGACTCTAGGAGATGAACATAAATTACGTGTGTTTGAAAATAAGGTCGTGAGAAAAATATATGGGGCAAAACGGGACGAGATGACTGGGAAATGGA
This sequence comes from Lepisma saccharinum, assembly GCA_022664845.1. Lineage (NCBI taxonomy): Eukaryota > Metazoa > Arthropoda > Insecta > Zygentoma > Lepismatidae > Lepisma > Lepisma saccharinum. The sequence continues at coordinate 1,742 of JAGDQP010075587.1, read as the reverse complement.
GGAGACTGCATAATGAAGAACTTCAGGGACTTTACGACTCACCCGATGTTGTAAGAATAATGAAATCGTGACGACTAAGATGGGTAGGGAATGTAGCTCGGACGGGGGAGAAACGAAAATTATATTCCATCGTGGTTGGTAAACCTGAGGGAAAGAGACCGTTAGGAAGACTGGGACGACGTTGGGAAGATAATATTAGAAGGTATCTTTATGAAGTAGGTGTTTGTGATGGAAACTGGCTTGATCTTGCTGAGGATAGAATCCTATGGAGAACATTTGTTAGTGATGCGATGAACGTGTGAGTTCCGTAAACCATAGAATAAGGAAGTAAGTAAGTAGTGATATTATGTATCCAAATATATTTATAGTCATTTGAGGGAAGATGCATCTTGGAGGCAGATGCCTACAGTAGCGTAATTCCTTAAGTAAGAGGCTTAATGGAAGACTTCTATGGTGTAAAAGAAACAATTAGTATTCTCTCAAACGGGCTGTAGTGAATGTCTGGCAATTTGTCACGTGCAGGCGAAGGAAGTCCTTTAAACGAAAATGCCTTTTTTTTTTTTGCTTAAAAATAATTTCCTCTATTGAGTAAACAGTTTCGAATCATGCTACACTCCATGACAGAAGTGGAAAAGGGTTGCTTAGTCTGTATCACAAACAAGTCATGTGTATGACGGAAAACAATTGAAGTGGTATCTATTCCTGAAGCTGATAATAGATGCCCACTACCTAAATGCATTGTGTCAAATAAAACACTTTTCATTGTTTTCTGATTACTCACTCATTTCTTTGAACTTTTCCTGTTGAATATAATGTACTCATTCAAGAAGACTTCTCATATCCTATATTTTAAGAGCTATCACACAACTCTAACCCCCCCCCCCCCCTTTTTTTTTGGAGCTTAAAAAATCATTCTCTTTTTAAGTACGGCTTAGAATTAAAGAAGCAAGCATAAAACCTTTGAAAATTCCCAAATGAGTATATTAGGCAGGTGGTACTTTAATGGACGAATTCTCCTGCTGAAGTATCAACCGGCCTTAGCCCGTTTCAAGTCAAAACAAAGCTACAAAAGGACATAAAATATGTTGTCAAGCGTTCAGGGTTCAAATCACTAGAGTATTAATTTCAAATTCGGATCGTGGGACTACAAAACTGAACGAAAAGTAAGGTACTGAACTCTCTGACACAGAGCTCTCAGATCGCACTTCTAAGGTCCAAGTTTCTACCTGAAATAATTTTGATGTAGGACTAAAATGTATTAAAATTCATGTGAATGTTACAAGAAATAAAGAAAGATCGGTTACAAAACTAACTTTTACTAAAAGTTATGAAATAAAAAATATTTACCAAGCTAGGACAAAAATATTTAAGAAAAACGCGCTCTTATTAAAATTAATAAAATAAGAATTTTCCAAAAGCATTTTTATTCTCTCATGTAAATACAGTTTCACTTCAAAGTTATAGTGTAAATACGGTTTGTTATCACTCACGCAAATGTTTAGAAGTATCACTAAATGTATAAATACGGTATGTTTAGAAGTATCACTAAATGGCGAGCAGCGTTATGGAACCACGATTTGTGTCAAACTGAATTTTCTGCGTATTACTTAATCAAGCATCCTTCACGTAAAAAATAAATACTGTACATAAACAAAATAATTCCTTCTGGATGACAGCAAGATAATCCTTTCATTCAAAATTACGCAAATTGTACTCATTAGCAATAAGTCAAGTTTATATAA
>JAGDQP010075586.1:0-10147 GCA_022664845.1 Lepisma saccharinum | reverse complement strand
GTGTAAGCCTTTATGTTTTATGTAATCTTTTTGTTTCGTCCTGAACCAAAGTTGGCGTAAATACTTAATTCTAATTAAAATATCAAGTTGAAAATAGTGAAATTGAACTTTTAAAAAAATCAGTGCCGTCGTAAATCACATTTTACGATGATGCTAAAGAATTATGTATTTTCTACGAGTTGTCCCACCTTTTATATTTGGGTTTTACATGTTGAAGGCTGTACAATGTACACGGACATAAAAACTTTTTTTTTTTTCGTAACTAGAATAAATTTGTTCTGCCATTTCAGGCATATACCCTAACCTAGAACAAAGATAGGACCTGTTTATCACAAATAAGAAAAAGAAATCAAGCGATTTTCTTGCCTTGATACTCAGCAATGTTCAACTGAAGATACAAGTGTTTAAATAGAAACACGAATTTGACATGGTGTTAATAAAACAACTTCTTAGTATTGGATTTACATTGAGTCGGGAGCTCTTCTTCTGTATGTGATTCAGGAATTCTTCCACACCCTCGTTGAAGAGGGTGTCCTATTAATCCTAGAGCACACACCCCAACTTAAAGATTTTTAAGTTTAGAAATCTATATAACCCTGCAAAACTCTACTTACACCCTCCTAAATTTGACTTTACACCACCCAAACTAAAAGTCCTGTCGGAAACACTGGTACTATGGACGACTATCATATTATGTGGCAGGATATAAATAGGGTAAAACGATTAGGAATTGTTTGATTATATAAATACATTTATTTGTTTACTCTGATGGTTATCCAAAGGATTATAGTGTCACGCTAGCTTTTAATTCGTGAAGAACGCAATAAGTCGAGCGTAAGCCTTGGTGTTATCATCTCACTGCGGAAAAAAACATTATTTTTGCCGCCTCATGTAACGCTCAACTACACATGCGCAATTCTGCCCTTACGACGTTGCTAAATTTTATCACTCAAGATCACTGTACTTACTAACTTTAGGTATTTTTTAGCGTGAGTTTAGTAATTTGTGTTTCTGAATAGGAAAAGCTAGTATTGTGTTAGCACAGTACTAAGTAATCATGAGACTATCTTGTGATTAGTGCGTTCTCTCTTAATACGGCCCAGTATGTGTTTTAATTTAACAAGCTGTTGCTTTCAGCTTCACTCAACTCAGAAGCCGTCTTCGAGTATCGGGCTGTATGGTGTGGTGTATAGAACACTGTCAAGCAAGCCAAATGCCGACGAAGACGACAAATAGTCGAGGATTTTGGTTGGGCCGGCGTCGGGGATAGGCAGAACCCAGACTAGTATTCGGGAAGTAGATGCACGATGGTCGGGGTACAGCCACAAGTGGCGTTTGCTCGTAGGGACATTTCTGGGCCATCGTCGTTCTCTGACTTGCCGGCATAGAGGCGAAACCACGAAAAATCATAAGCGCTTGATGGTGGGAAGAGAATGGGTTCTCGTCCATTGCCTTAGATCGGGAAAAGGCAGGACCCGCCCATTTCCTGACGATCGAGAAAAGAGCTGGACCCCGTATATTCTTGATGGTTGGGAAAAGGTTGGGGTCCGTCCATTTGGGGACCATTTAATCTTGAATTTATGTAACTTAAGTATCGGCATACCGTTGCAAAAGAATGCTAGCGGCAAGCCTAGAATATAGAAAGACGAGGCTATTCGACGCATCTCAGCTCAGCTGGAGTGACGTTGATATTGTTTTTTTTTTGTATCCATTCTGTATTTTCTAATTCACAATTATGAAATAATATGTCGAAACCCAGAGATATTGAGGATCGAGTTCCATTGGATATTCTGTATGAATGTATTGTGTTTGTAGTAAAATATAAAAAGAGAAAGTATGTTTACATTTGTTAAACGCAAAGGTGTCTCTATGTGGGAGCAGGAACTTATAATATATTTGTTCGCAAATTCACTCAACTCGGAAGTCGTCTTCTAGCAACAGACTGTATGGACTAGTGGATAAAGCAGTGGAGAACTGTTCTAAAGGTAGGGGATTCGATCCCAACTTAGGCCAACCATTTTTTTTTGCTCTACTTAAAAATAAGGAATTACCTTTTTCATTGTTTATACTTTCGAAATATGTCCTTGTTTTGCTTCTTACCGAACATAGTGAAATACGTAAGTTAAATCCAGATTATACATAAATTTCAAGCTTCTAGCTTAAACCTTTTGGTCTGCGATTTGATATATCAGTCAGTCACGACTTCTGTTTATATATAACGATTATTATTATTGGCTTATTGCCTTTTAGGATATTATGTTTTAATTTTCAATTGTCTTCTTCTCAAATGATTAGGAGCACTGACGTTTTTTTTTAAATCTGGAATCTACAGAATATTGACCGAGCCGCCGCAGCTCAGTAGTTTTCGTTGTCGTAGCATTCGGGAGGTTGTTGTTTCAATTCCAGAGGTCGAACATTCTGTCTGAGGTTTTCTTCAGAACAACCAGGAAAATGCTCAAATGGCACCTTTAGCATAGACCCTGGCCGCCCCCGAATCATTTCTCCGCCCCTATCCCGGTCTAAAGCGTTAGATGCCTAAAGGTTATAAATAAAATTCAAATTTAGAACATAGACGGAAAATTCTGAATTAGCTGTTCCCTTCTACAAAACAAGGCATCACAAGTGATTGACTGATTCGAACAATGATTGTATTTTAAGCGTTTAATCAACAACTATTATATAAAATAATGGTATTGCTATCAAACTTCTGTATCTGGCAGCTCCTTGTTTACCTGTATGCCGTATTAGCACCATGATGTTCGTAGCACTTTAATAATTATTGCATTACATTAATATTACCTTAACAAATGGAGTGATATTTCACGTTACTAATGAACGGCTAAATAAATACTGAAAATTCATGCTTACTGGTAAACATCGAGTTGCAGGTGATAATAGTAGTACTATGACGATATTTTCATAATCCTTTGAGTCGAGAAAAAGTGACAGTATTCCTTGTGCATAAATAAGTGTTCTGTTGTTGTTGCATTTTCTATAATGATTAGCTTTCGAAATATCGGTGGAATGTAGAATACACATCCACAGCTCCGGGATTAATGCCATTATGTAATGAATACAGTGTCTGTGTTACTACATTCCATTTCAATGTCTGAATTTTGAATTAATTTTAAGGCCTTTAGGTAACTATGGCTCAGGTCGTATGGATGATGATGGGATGAATTGGTGGAATGAAGAAAGTGGGAGGAAACGGGAGAACCCCGAGAAAACCCACACACATGGTGTTTGTCCACCACAAAGCCAACATGGCATGAGCAAGGATATATCTGACGACCCCTAGCACCAAAGGTGAACGCTCTACCAACTGAGCCGCCGTGGCCCCACTCATTTCATATCTGATTCCAGAAGTATCTGATTGACGAAAGGATCGTGATCGAACTAGTGGTTAAAGCGGCGCAGCCTCAAACACTATAATGGATCAGAAGATGTCAGGTACAAGAATCCGGCCCACATAGCAGAGTACATCCCTGGGACGTCCCATTTAGATCCCATTAACGTCAGATTTCTCAAGCTTCCATAGCGATGTCCTAAGGACGTCCGTGGGATAACTCTGTGGGCAATACAAACAGTTCATCCCGTATGGAGGTCCCCCGGAAAGTCGTGCGGGATTACCTAACTGGAATTTCTATAAATTAAATCGACCTTACTACTATTATTATTTAATTAATTATAACTATACGAAGGATATGCCTTCGTATAGTTATACGAAGGATTAATGATAGCTATACGTCCCATGGATGTAAACGGGACTTAAACAGGACGTCCTACGGACGTCCCGATATCCTGCCAGGAGATCCGTCAGATATTCCTGGGACGACATTTTGCTATGTGGGGGGTCATCGACAACTGGAGAAAATGTCCCAGTACGGTAATTGAATGTGTAAAAATGGAATAAAAGATAAGTTATAATAAAAGTTAGTTCTTTGCATTCTATATTTAAATATACAGTTTTTCCTATTCGTCTTATGCTAATGTAAAGGGAGCCAGGAGTCGAACCGCTCAGTGTAAATGCAGCTATACACACGTTATTTCGTAGAACGTAGCCACAGGGCAGGACAGCTTAAACTTCCGGTTGGCGGCAACGTTGTTCGATGTAGATGTGCGGTGTGTTGATTCCTTTGTGTTCTTTGTTGTAGTGCATCTTTTATACTTTAGATAATTCCATGCTGTCATAAAAAAAATACGTATCATATAGCATGGAACATGAACTATACGATTGTGCATTTACTTTCATTGTATGAATAAACTGAGCCTAGCTAAGGCACTTTTGTTTGTATATCTGGATGAACAGTGTATATAAGTAGCCATGGATCCTATTACATTCTACGGAAGGAAGAAACACACACATACAGAAACACCACCATAGTTTAGTGATGAAGAAATTTACGAAAGTAGTGATGATAGTGTATGGGGCTCCATATTCTAGTGATTAGAGCGTTGGATTCATGTCCGCGTGGTTCCGGGTTCGATTCCCGGATGAAGTCCCAATTTTCGGCGTCCACCCGTGTCGTGAGGAGCCACGTGAATAAAGACGTGACGGCCACTCGGTCTAGAAAGCCCCTATACGCCTGTTCATGGCTAGATGACGCCCAATGCTGATTATGCTGACCGCACTGCCGTCACTCATGTGGATGCAGTTTCAACAAACGTGGACAGATGGCGTTGGGGCAGGCTTAGGACCTGTAGGATCAGTCTGTAACGCAGGTGGTTATATTAATTAGTGATGATAGTGTACTTGATGAGACTTATATACCTCAAAGAGATCCAGGTAAGTTCGAACATTTTCATCTTTATTTACTGGGTTGTACAAGGATTTTGAAATGGGAGCGCATGCTTACGAAAACAGAAAACTCCACAATTATATCTAAACAAATGCTGTTCATCGATCATGGATTTTTTTCATTGTTCAGTGAGAGAGCTCCTTCTAAAGATTTGGGAACACATAGGGTGGGTATGATCCCCACCGAAATTCAGAATTTTGTGTAAACTTAGTATAATAATAGCAGCAAATGCATTGTATATACATTTTACATACAAACACAGCTTGGATTCATTGAAGGTTTTAGATGCCCACCAAAACTAATTTTTTGATATAGGCGGGGAGCCCATTATCTAACGGGGCCGAGAAAATTCTCATTCAAGACGGCTGAAACTTGAACCCAACTAAATGGTAATACCTAACCATAGTGTGCAACGTTTATCACATGTACAAGGGCTAAATCTTATTTTTCCATTGTTTTTATTTTTTCATGTCCTGTGAGTCTGTATCCTAATAGTGTTACCAAATTTGAAGACTAAGCGGGAAAATGCTTCATGCAACATCTGATGTTTTGAGGGAATCCTCGGTTTCAAATAGGCATAAAACTGCTTCGGTCACTCTTCAAAGCACCTTTTCGCTGTGCTGGGATCGTGTGTTCATTTCTTTTGTTAGTAAGTTTTACTTTTCATGCTAAACGACTTGGGGGCAGTATCAGCTCCACCCTACGCACACATGATGGTTTTCCCCGCTAAGTCTTTATTCATATCCAACCATTATTATATATCGTCCATAATGATTTTTTTATCACAATTTATAATTCTGTTCTTCTTACAGCGGACTTCTAAATATAATAAAAAAACTAAATCGTTTATTCTAAACGTCACACAGGTGCCAAAACAGATTTTTCAGACAAACTTACCAGCAGATTATTTTCTTATATTGATGCATGCGCATTTTCAATTTTCAGACAACACCCGAGATAACAGAAGATTTCTTCTCTCCATAAGAAAGTACGAGCAAGGAATGAAGTTATCTTACTCTACTGATAGTTTAGGACTTTTGTAGATTTTGTAGTGCCACCTCAATTTGCTGTTTCCCTTCAGTAAGAAATAGATAAATAGCTTGCACTAAAATTGCCCTACTCCATTTCAGGAACCGACCATACTCAAGAATTCAAATTAGTTTCATTTGTATGTTTTGAATTCAAGTTAGATGATTCGTCTAATAATAAATTATTGTGTTTCAGGGTTACATTCAGAAGAGAGCAAGTATGCACTGAAGTGTCAGCAGTATCCACATTTAGTACTTCAACGTCACGTGGAAGTGACATAGATGCTAGTGAGCTATGTGATCCAGGACCATCAACAACATCAGCTAGTGCGTCAACTAAACTTTCAGTCACTAAGCTTCACCTGATTTGGAACACAAATAAAAGTGAACATCAGATTCCTTCTTGGACGGGTAATATCCCATCCCATACTGAAGTACGTGTGAATTACTTCCGGCAGTTCTTTGATTTAAATTTACAACAAACAATTTGTGAACAAACAAATTTATAAGCAGTTAAGAGTGATGCTAGATGTAACTTCAACGTAAGCCCTAAAGAACTAGATAAATGTATTGGCACAGCATTCTACATGTCTCTTATTTCAGTCCCAGGGACAAGGTGTTATTACAAAATGCGGGATAAAACAAGTAGCAGACGTTGTTCCACTTCTAAGGGGGGAACAAATTAAAAATATTTTTTTCATTTTGCGGATAATTCACAACGTCCTGATGAACCAGTAGACCGGTTGTTCAAAGTAAGGTCTGTAATTGACAGCATAAGGAAAAATCTAAAGAAAATTCCAATTGAAGAACATTTATCAGTAGATGAGCAAATTGTGCCTTTCAAGAGACGACGCAGTCTAAAGCAATACAATCCGAAGAAACCAAAGAAGTGGGGATACAAGATATTTTCCTTCGCAGGGTCTAGTGGTATCATATACGATTTCGAAGTATATGAAAGTTTAGCGCAATACCCAGATCATTTTCCCAATTTGAACATTTGGACTCAACGTGGTCTTACGTTTAGCTGAGCGAATTCTAAGACTTCAAAATCATTTGCTCTTCTATGATAACTGGTTTTGCAGCGCAGAACTACAAGTTGAACTTCTGAAAAGGGCAATTCATAGCTTGGGAACTGTACACCTGAATAGAATACCAAACAACAAGATGCCTTCGGACAGCGACATGAAAAAAATGGGACGAGGTTCAACAATAGTCGAAACAAAATATTGATGTTTCTTGTCCAAAATGCGTGACAATTTACAAGTTTATGGGTGGAGTTGATAAACTTGACCCTTTGTTAGCATTATACAGAACAAAGATAAGATCAATGAAATACGATATGCGAATATTGTTTCACTTCTTAGACATGCTCAATTGTTGCCTGCCTTCTGTACAGACAAGCAAGTAGTGATTGTGGAATTCCTCCAGAGACAAATGCGTCTATTTGACTTCGAAGCTGATATTGCAGAATCCTTTTGTTGGGCAGGCAAAACCACCAAAAGAGGTCGTCCCAATTCGTCAGATGGGGAATTCCAGATAAAGAGAAATAGACCAACGATTCCAAATCAAGATATGCGAAAGGACAAAATTGATCATTGGCCAAATTATGCACAAAAATCAGGCAGATGCAAAAATAACAAATCCCAGAAAATTACTAAGGTAATATACACAAAATGTAACACATGTTTCTGTTTTGTACCAGATAAAAATTACTTTTATGATTTCCATAACTGAGAAAGGAAACTAAAATCATGTAAACAGCCTATAACACAGACCTATTTTATAGTAACGTTTTTGTAGTTATGATTTCCAGAATTGGGACATGAAAGTCATGTGAAGTAGATGAGGTCGCTTTTGTCCGAGCCCTCTTCCACCAAAATTTGAACACCTGTGGGCCATTAATTTGAATTTTGGCACATTTTCCGGAAGTCCTGACCCCCAGGGGTCACCCAGGGTTACTCCCATGCCCCCAGCTCTGTTCTTAGACGTTTCAGAACATCGTGAGAATTTTCTTTTGGTGAGGCAATCTGGTGTATCAATTTTGATCACAATATGATATTAATTGTAGAATCCAATCGAATGTTGAATATGAATGAGGATACAGGACAAACCTGCCTACGGGAGCCTTGATTATAAGAAAATGGTATGTGCTATATAGAAAACAATCCTGAGACTTCAAATAATATTTTAAAATGGTAATTGTTTGTCTTAATTATGAGGCATTAGATGAAATCTATCGGAATTAATCAAATAAAATAGTGGAAAACCCAACTGAAGATGTTTGACCGAGAGACTCAAACTTAGGACTTTGAAGCTAATGCTTAGTGCTGTATGATGCAGGCAGTTGAAGAATAAACTGGCAGTAGGTATGTAAATGAACATATAGGAGGGGGTTGTATGTGAGGATGATATTGTGAAACAGTGACTATGATAATGTATAACGTATCTTCTGAAACGTTGCGTTGTAGCAACGAAGTACGAATGAGACTATTTTAAAAGCATATTAATCAGAGTAAGAAAGGCTTAGAAAACATCTTATGGTAATAATAGAAGATATTGAGCTTAAGAATCGACTATCTGGGGGTGAATGTCGAGATGTAATTGTGATGACACGGAAACTTTCGATTTGATGGCAATAGATATTGGTAAAGGCAGAACATAATGGATATGATGTGGTATTTGACTACACTGAATTATCTCGTAGAGGCTCTGCGTTGGTGAATTTGAAGGAGTTTATAAAAGATGATCTCGATAAAGTAATATTGAACTGGCACTAGCTCAAGTAGTTAGTAAACGACAGGTTCTGGGAAACGATCCCGTAGACATCCACACGTCCACACTATGGTTTTGCCAAGGTTTTTCCTTAATCGTAACATAACGATGATGCTAATTATATTATATGAATTTAAGCATCTGTAGGCGAGTTGTTGCATTTTGAGAGATGTGCTGAGAACGAATCTAACAGCTCTCTACCGGAAGTCAGATTTTTTTAAAGGTTTTCATTAGCCAAGGAAAAAAACAATGCATCAGAACGATGCTAATTATTATTATGTGGTGGCTCTAGTTCAGTTATGTAGTAATTGTTAGGTTCGAGAATTGATCCTGATTCATGTCCGTTTTACCTACGATTTTACTAGTGTTTTTGACCAAAAGAAATAGCATGCCCTAGGTGTTAATTATTTTACTAGAATTAAAGTGGAAAGATATTAAAACAGGGTCGCTGGCTGCCCATTATATTTGGAGTTTTGGAGATTGAATTCCAGCGCTTTTGATTACATGGAGTCAGGATAGGTTGGAAATTATAGAGGTGTTGACTTGGTGTATTTAAATAAATACCAGAGAAAATACAATTAAATAAACAATCTGAAGTCAAACAAGTATTATAGTAGAATATATATGAGAGATGCCGTCTCTTGGCAATCATACAGGGAGAAGTAAAAGAACATGAAACAAATGAATTTACTTTAGGCAAAGAAATAAAACAGTGGATTAAAAGCATGTTTCTCAAAACTGCATGCATTTGGGAGATGGCGTCCTTTGGCAATCATGTTTTAGAGAAGTAAAGAGAAGAGAAAGATTTTTTTTAAAGAAACAAAACATTTTAGTGGATATTATATTTTAGTGGAGGTTAGACAAACTAGTATTATGAAGACTGAAATACTTTGAGTATAGGTAAACAAATAAAAGGAGAAACATACCAGGTTATTGAAAACGTTCATTGATGGAATCTGAACCCAGAAATTTTTAAGAAAGATAGAAAAAAACACTCTTTATTGGTTTTAGAGAGATGCAAGAAGGTATGAACACTCTTGCCTCTGTGACTGTTGATAAAGACGCAGGCGAAAATTGTGGAAACACTAGCAGACTAATTAGAAGGAAAAAGAACAGATGCACCGCCTCTGTCAACCACCCTCCTATTAAAACGCAACCTTCCTACCCTTCGAAGGAAGGGAGACTTGGCTTGTAACATTATGGGAACGGAAGACCTCACCTTTAATCTCCGAGAGAGAAAGACAGCATTGGGATATGTGATTCGAGACATATGTGAATGGAAGTCTTGAAAACAGACACTCAGCTGGCCGATTTTTTTCGTTTTGCCAAATACGTAATGTTTGTGCGAGGAAGATACAATAAAATATTGTTGATATAATGAAAGGGGGATTTTTGGTTAGAATAGGATTAAGCTTATTAGCAGCTATATTTGCTAATCGGAATCTTGCCATATCGGCCTATCTTTAAATATAAATAAATAATAATTTACAGTTATATTTAATTTACGATTGGTTAGGGTTTACCCTTTCGAAAGAAAAGTATATGCTT
>JAGDQP010075583.1:0-10147 GCA_022664845.1 Lepisma saccharinum | reverse complement strand
CTGCGGCGATGAACTTGTGAGTTCCGTAAGCCATAGAATAAGTAAGTAAGTAAGGCCTTTAGGAGACGTTGACTTAGGCCGAATTAATGCTGGGAGAACTGGTGGTATGAAGAAACTGAAGAATCACTAGCAAAACCCACGCATTACAAAAATCCCACATTCTACGACCCGGGATCGAACTGAGGATCCTACGCTTCAGAGGTGAGCGTTCTCCCACTGAACCACCGCGGCCCCGCCCGAAATGTAAATTATTATGTGTATACGCTTATTTATACTTCAGATATAAAGAGACTTCAAATGTATGAATAAAACAATATAGGAAGGTTAAGGTACAGAAAGGAATGAAAGGTGTACGGACGTCGTTTTTATCTGGGAGCTTCCGAATTCTCTAGCACTGCTGACACAGCACGTATTACACGAAATATTTTACCCCATTATTTATATAACTTTAGCGTAGTCCCAAATGCAAGGGTCGTTCAGGGTTGACCAAGACTGTTATTTGTTAGTCGGAGATGGAAAGAACTAAGAAGTACAAAAACCAAACTATATAAATCTTTCAAAGTATTCCTCCTGAATGTTCACGCTCCGCTGTCATCGTTATAGCAGTTCGTGTAGCTTACAGCGATGTGTACTAAAGTCGTAACCACAGCAGGACATCTTTCTGTAGTGCTTCATATGTCTGAAATTTCTTTCTACCTGTTTTAGGAAGGATTAGCTATGTAATATAATTTCCAAGGCACTGGTATGAGCTCGTTATTGAAAAGCTCTAAACGGTTAATTCAGTCAGTGGGCAAAGAGAAAGATGGGAAAAGATTCCGATTTTTGGCTTAAGTTAGTAAATGTTTGCTTGTCTTTAATTCACAATGCTTCAACCGTGTCTTCAAATTTTGCAACCTTAAATCTTGTAGCAATTTATTGGCTTTAAGAATTTAATTCATTTCGCGACGTCATGCAGTGATGAAATTTTGCACAGCGACGTAACTCGGGTGACAATACATTATTCCACTGTTACTTTCATATATTTTAAAAGCCTATTTTTTTTTAGTAAGAACTTCTTTCCCCTGCAATAAATACTATCCCGCATCGACGTTTCGTTTGACTGGTTGCAGAACACTTAAGGATTTGGGTAACATATCAGCTTACAAAAAAGAACTTTTTAGAAACATGCTTTTCTTAAATAAAATAATTGGTAGTAAAAAGTAAAAAAATATAATTTTGCTTTCAAGAAAATTACTTAAAAAAATTATTTATGTTTGACTAAAAAGAAAATCATGGGGCGCACTCTTATATACAGTCACTTTAGAAATTCTTCAGTTGGCTCGCTCCATGATTTTCTTTTTAGAGTGCATTAATAGATTTTTTTAAAAGTAATAGTCTTGAAAACAAAATTATATTTTTACTTTTCAGTACGAATTATTATTATTATTTTGAAAATAAAACTATGTTTTTAAAAAGTTTTGATGTATACTTCCAGAGAGGAAAAGGAATTTCTCAGGCACATGAAGTACTGTACGTTACACCCGTTAATATTATGCATTCGGAAAACATAAGCGACGATTTTGCTCAGAGGGAGAAATCACCACCACCCTAAAATTAGAACACTGGCGTACACGCATGCAGATTTTACTTTCCTCGTTATTGTAAGCTAGTTCTGACATCCTAGTCCACATTTAAGGATGATTTCAGAATATGCTCACAAACTTGTTACCATTAACATTAGCATAACTGTCGAGTGTCCACTTTTTGCTTCATTGTACCCACGTAAATTTGTCTAAAACTTAGTCATTAATTGTCGGAGAAATAACACATTGCTTTTGTGTTTATAATTGGAATAGAACGAGAGAAGCTGGGGCAAGTAAAGCAAATTGAAATAAATTGAGTAGACTGCCGTCTTGCTTTCATACTGTTTGTAAACTGTTATGTGAGTAAAGGAATATAACAGTTCAAGGAATGGATAAGGCGGATCGGAGGAGCTATAAATGGCCTCAATACGATAAACCGGATATTAGAAGAGTTGGAAAATATCATTGTGTGTGTGTGTTTTTAAGGATTTGTATATGAAGCAGAAACTTCGTGGTTCGTATAACTTCGAACGTCATAAGAATATTTTCAGACACACGATAAGTGATATATTGGGTTCCTTTGGCGTCACTGAAGTTTTTTTTTTTTTTTTTAATATTGTTTTCCGTTCCGTACAAGGAAAGCAAGGAGCTGTGGTTTTAAAAGCAATTGCACATAAAATTTCACAGCGACATATTCTGGTGATGCTTGACCTTGTGTGCTGAATGAAGTATAAGATCTTACTGTTAAGTGCTTGTGAGCTTGCGTCACTCGCATAGTATTTACGACTACACGGCGGAATTAACTACTGTACTTACACTGGCGATACAATTCCGTGCATTAACTACGTTGTTGATCAAGTGTGAAGCTGCGACACTTCTGGATAATTACCTACCACAATTAACTGGTATGATTATGCCGGTATATCTATAGTAGAATCATTGTCCGATGAATCGTTGTCAGTGTAGGCCTCATATTAAAAGTAGCGTTTCCGAAAGAGATGGCAGTACGGTTCATTAGTTTCATCATGGCCTTTACATTATGATAAGATTACAGTACAGGCCATGGACAGATAGGAAATAAAACTGCCCTGAACTTCATTAAATGTACCAGCCTGACAGTCAAAACGGCCTGTTCCAGGATTCAAGCGTAAAACCACCCGATTATGAGTTTCACAATGATCCTCTTTCGTTATTTATTTTTTATGGGCTGCACAGGTAGCTGTGGCCTGAGCCCGTTTGGATATATGACGGATGATATCTCGTAGCGACCACTGTTTCGCTGGAAAGGTCACTGGCCATTCCTTGATTTAGATAGCGTCCCAACGTGTGCTTTATAAAACTACTAAAAAAAATCAGTCAGGATGGTCGACAACAAGACTCGAATATGCTTGCCTTCGCAGTGCTATCCCTAGCCCGCAACTGTTTATCACAGTAGCATTGGTTTATTTGGTTTAAGTACTTTGCTTTATTTATTTATATGACATATGGATAGAAATAAGTTTGTTCCTCCTTAATGTCCTTATGTAGCAGCGGGGTTATGAAGGGCGGGACTTACAGCCACAGCTTAAAGTGGAATAAACCATCACTCGTTTTGCAGCCGAGATAAATTGTCCTCCACCTGGACTCGATTTCGGGACCCCTTGATCACTAATGCGATGAGTCATCCACAGAGGACACCTGATAAAAATACGTTGTCCTGATCTTGCGTGCTTCTGAATATAAATATTAAGAGTCACTTCAGAAGAAAAAAAAAATATTTTTTTAAAAAACACGCTTTTTTAAGATGGACTAAAAAGTAACAAAATAATAATTTGAATTTATCTTATGAATCGGAAAATAAAGGCTTGGGTGCTCGTAGATATTATGATTTTGTGATAAGGTAAGCAAGATCACCCACGCTTTTATTTTCCGATTCATAAGATTTATTATTTTTTACTTTATCTCTTAAAATGTGTTTTTTTTTTAAATAATAATTTTTATGTATAATAGATTAATATTAAACTCCCTGCGAGTAGGCAACCCAAATTCCACAAAATAGTTGCGGTGTTGCGTGCATTTAAGGATAATATCGAATTAATTAATATTGCAGTTAACTGGATTATTTTGTCGTGTATCTAATGATTGAATATTGTTTGTATTGTCATCGGAAGCAAGCAAGTTTACAAAATTTCAAAGAAATCGGATGATGGGAATTGAGTTAAAAATCAATTACAAGATTTGTACCAGAGATGATTACAAAACAAGTTAATATAAAGCGTGTAAAAAATACCCAACTGCTCAAGAGAAATCACTGTACAGAGTTATACTAACTAAATAACTAAGTCGGTGGTTTATGGAACTCGCAAGTTCATCGCCGCAGTAACAAACGTTGGAGTCTATCCTGGGCAACATCAAGCCAGTTTTCATCACGAACACCTAGTTCTCGAGTTACACACATTATGAAAATAAATAGACAGTTTCAAAAGGCTACAGAGAACAGATCCATTTTAGTCCAAGCTAGTTCACTGAGTCAGAAATACAGAGACTTAATTTGCATATCAATAAAAGAAGTGGATAAAGATAGTACGAATTATTTGAGTTCGCTCTGGCTGTGAATCATCCATACATATACACACAGAAAATAATTTTGATTTCGATAAATTCGTTTCCTGGGGTTTTTATGAGAAAAAAATCTTGTTTGAAATTTCGGTGTATTTTTATGGAGTCGATAATTTTTGCGAACTTCTATCAATATATTTAAACAAAGTTAATTTGGCTTCTCTATGAAACAACAGGCAAACAGAAAGATACAGTATGGTTTCGTTTCGTTTGTTTAGGCTTAATGTCCTTATGTAACAGCAAGGCTATGAAGGAAAAGTTCTACTGGTTACAGTGATTGATATCCGAACTGCTACTCGGTTTGCACTGTAGAAAAATTCTGTGGCCCCATCGAGAATTGAACCCGGGACCCCTTGATTACAAGGCGAAGACGATATAAAATCAACGCAGATGGTTTAATTTGTGGAATCGTCACCATGAAGTTCTCACTATTTGTGGCATTTTTGCATTTAATTTTTTATTGGTTTAAACCATTTTTTAAAACTGGTTTTTACCAGCCAACCCTGAGCACGGTGCAGGGTATACCGATCCTTCTTTAGTAAGGTTGGATGCCTTTACAATTTCAAGATGATGATTACTTTTTGTGGGGTTAAAAAGCGGATATTTTGACGCCGAATTCGGATTTTCCTCTTTTCCCACGAATAGTATATATCGTGCTTTTTATTCGTTAATTAGTTATTGACTAGGGCAATGGTACACAGTCAAACCACCATCATGATGAAGGTGAGTATGCAGTGATATTATTGATCAGGAAAATAGAAACACTTTAACATCAAACAATATGCAAACATACTTTAGTTGTCTTTGCATTCGGAAGATCGTAGGTTCGAACCCGTCGACTGATCATCTTGACTTGTTTTAACGTTATTCTTTGGTTCCTTGCAACTAGGCCCTTCTGAACTAAATTTCTAGATATCCTAATCTATCCCGGCCTAAATCAAGAGGGCTGAAGAAGATCATAACTACAATTCACTTGAACAGATATGTGCTTGCTTTATAGTTGGGACATAAAAAAAAACGGATTTGTAGTTTTCAAGGACCTTAACTGTTCTGGAAATTGGTAGATAATGCGCAGCATATATGCATCGAAAAAGCTTATTTTCTAGGGCGTGTGTGTGTTACGAAGTAGTGTTTGAAGACTAGAAAAGGTCCTTGAAAGTACTTGAATTTAGTTTTATCCTAGAAAAAATGTGGAAACCTGTGTTCAAATCGGGTCAACTATCCGGACAGAAATTTTGAAAGTTATCCTCATTCACACTGCCAATAACTGGATAAGTACATTTAAAGTAAAGTCTAGTCACTGCGTCCCACATTACATCTTCCTCGGGTATTTCTTGGTGTTTGTATGATGCGATTGTCTATACCCTTTATGAGATGGCAAATTTAGCCAAGTGTTTTTTGTTCATTGTCAAATCCATACAGAATATTTCTTAAGCCGCCATAGGAAAATAACATGAACGTAGAAAAAATCAACTAATTCAGTTTTTAGTGTATGTAAATTAACTTCTTGTAATTAAGACTATTTTTGTGTTATTTGTATCAGGAGTCATTCAAGTAACTGAAAATAACAATCAAACTGTACTTGGAACAGATGCAGAACAACACTGTGTTTGTTCTTCAAAGTGATGCTTTGCTGTCTTACTGCAGGCACGTGGCCAAAAGGAACTCGCTTTTTTTCTTTCCTGAGTTGAATGGTTGGAAAGTAAAAGGAAGTATCAGAACATAGGACCACACGCGTTGGTACTCCACTGTATTTGCTTGTATGTTCTGATTTGGAACTGCAAAATTTTACTTTAAATGTGGCGATGAAATCTGAACAGTAGTACTTTTTGTGTGAACAACTTACAGCTTTTGCAGTAAATGCTCTTTTAATGGCCTGTTAAAAAATGTTATAGTTTCCGGGATTTTATTGCTTTCAGTGTGCTGTATTTAGGGTGATACAAGAAACAGCAGTAGAATTTGCTTTCCTTGACCATCCGAATACTGAGCGATTTTTCAAAGACTTGATTGCTACGCTTATTATTCCGTTTCTTGGTTTCTCTCCTAGTCCTGACCCGCAGCTTGCTCGTAATTTCAGGCTGCTTTCTTGATCCCACAAGTTAATTGGGTAAATTCATGCCAAAAATGGACTACGTCAGTTGTTAGAAAATGTTCGATAATGTCATCATTGTATTGAAAAGCGGTCTTTCCATAAATCCAGTGCAAGCTAAGCCAGTCGCATTTATTGTCTCACCACAGTAGGCCTTATTTGTTTTACTAGCTAGTGTTTTTTTTTTTTTTAAGTAATTTGTACTAAACGTATAATTGAATTTACTACCAGGTCCCTTTTAGTTATTCCGCTTTCGCCCAGGATGATGCGAATTTTTTACTGCAACGGGACGTTTTTGGTAAAGTGAGCTCCGAATCCTCCATTCAGAGTACCGCAGCGGAATTGAATCCATGACCACGCTCATACAAAGCGGGCGTGCTGACATCTCGCCCACCCCAAGGTTGCAATTATGTAATGTATAGACAAATAATGACATAAGCTGTGCAGTTAGGCATTGATTATAATTGAGGTTTGATCCTTAGAGGGATTTCACAAAAGCATTTCACTGTAAAAGAATTTTAAGATGAGCAGAGACAAGCTTGTGAATGTGAATCTCCTGACTGCTTGCTCGTTAATTATAAACTCAATTCAGATACACTGTTTTTGGTACAACTGAGATTGTATTTTGCGAAGCCGACGGGACTTCCTTAACTGTTGATATACTAACACCAAGTGTGACGATTTCGCGCAAACTTTGTACGCGTACAACTCGAAACTACATTTTTTTTACGCATAAATACGATAAGTTTTCATCCTTGTAGTATAGGGAATTCTTTCTCGAAATAATGCCATTTATTATGGGAACGAGTCCATTCACTGATTCAATTTTAAACCAAACTACCTTCATACATATACGGAGTGTACAGTAACATGTGGGCCAAATTTGGAAGATGTACATCTGATACCAAATTAGAAATTACATTATGACAGCTTAAAATGTTTTCAACGTTTAGCCCGGTATAATATTCACAGTTTGCGACATTGTTCTTACGCTTCATGATGGATCAGTCATCAAACCTAATATTATATAAATTGATTTACATAGTACCCTTTGAAAAATTAAACATCATACCAGGTTGGGAACACTGAGAACCCGATGACGTCACATATTCATTCCTAATACCCTCCGTTACCGTATTGTTACAAATCAACTCTCGGAAACTGAATTTTGCTTTAATGCATCGTTCCTTATCGCGAAATATTCGTTTTATTAACCTTTGTAAGGTGTTTGGTGTTTATATGTGAACTTCTTGTGTTTTGGTGTCTTAAGTGTCTTGCAACTTTGCCTCATACTTTACGGTATTCCTATTACTTGCATATGTTCTACTGATCTCATGATCGTACATGATTGGTTTCAGTCGCGGCAGTAGACGATTTCTCTTGTACCCTCCAGTTGTGAAGTAAAATTTGGTAAATTTGGATCCACATTCTTCGATTCCACGGATTTGATATATAGTTTGTTTATACTGTTAGTTAAATGGATAAACCTACGAAATGAAAGCCGGACGTGGGTTTGAATCAGTACAGCAGTGTACCTTGTGTTTAGGGTTCAAATTCAGACTGGAACGTAGATATTTGTGGATCTTAAGAATCTTAAAAGCTTACAGATCGAGACGAGCTGAAGTTATTATTTACTAAAGTGACCCCAAAATACAAATTTTACCGAAGTTTCACGAAAGCATACAAGATGGCACGTGAATGGATCCATCATACAACTAAGTGGTGTATCTTTTTTTTAAAAAAGTAAGCTATGACTACATACATCTGTGCTGTTCATAAGATTATCTGAAATTTGGCCAACTGTCGTATCTCTATGACGTATAGTTTCAGAGTTACACTGCTGCTTCATAGCTACATAGTATGTCTTCGCTAAAACTTTAAATGCTTTTCCTTAAAAATTAGATATTCCCAATTCATCCAACTCATATTTGGTTCTATTTAGCTAATTTGTTGATAGTAAAATATGAACGTAAGTCTGTTGCGTATATCTAACTAAAGAATATGAAGTGCTCTTTGCATGTGGACATATTAAGAGCTTCTCTTCTTTTGGGCGTGGCACTCAACTTTCATGTTCCATCCATTGCACATTAGTAATTCATTTGTTTTTTCTCGAAAAGAGTAGCTTGTGTTGCATAGCTTTTTATGATCGTGACTTACGATAGGAGGCGTAATTGTGAGTTGGACTGTATATTTTACAGGTTTGGTCACTACATGCTTCATTTTATGATCCAGTTATTTTTTTTTAAAGGAAAGATAAAAGGTGGGTGGAACAGGCATGGGAAAGCCCTATGCAGCTCTATGTATTTTTTTTATTCAGTTCGAACTATATTATTTTTCTTGCGTCCCACGATCTTTAAATTTTTGTGTGACTAAGCCTGCTTTGTGAATTGCGCTCCACAGTTGCAGTGCTTCGTTATACCCTGTGTGTTCGATAGTATGTTTGGTTAGGACTGTCTGTATCTAGTGATAACATTGGTGATTAGATAAGGACTTCTTTTTTTGGGGGGGAGGGATGGAGGAGAAAAGCATGTATCTCTCTCTGTATGGCTTGGGTATATGTTCCCAGAAGGCTGTTTTTCTTTAAACTTGCATTTCGAGAAGTTACCATTTTATAGTCTTAGGAAAAAGTAATTGTTACTGAATGATAAGGCCTCTTTTTGTATGTAGCTTTATAAATATAATTGTTAGTGCTTTTTATTCTGCGTAACCATGTTCTACTCTAGTTTCGTCTTCTGCCAGTTCTTCTTTTTAAACGCAAGTAGAAATGTGTGTGTGTGTGTTTTTTCCCCCCTCAGTTATACCAGACAAATGCCGGGGTCTTTTTGTTTCTGGATATACAATTGAGCGGACCCAACATATAGTATTTCCTTATGCAACTCAGAGGACAGATAAGTTTTCAGGATTGTATATGAGGAAGGATACGATCCATTGGCTATGGGATTCACCCCCACGATGTTTTTAGATTTTTAAAAATACCAGGAAGATGAAAAACGACTAAAATTTCAAATGCAGTCCCATCAATACTCATTAGCACTCACCGAATGAACTAATTCAGACTTCTGAAACTGCTTCATGTAGCCGGGTAACTTAAAAGCCCATAAATATGACGTAATAACACAAATGTTCAATTTTCTCATAGAAAACAAACACATTGAAATTGTGGGTTCGTTTCCATCCGAGGTATTCTTAATCATATTGGGGTCGCTGTCCAAAATATTATTGTTGCTCGTCATTTGTCCGTTATTTTCAGATGTCTTAAAAAAAAAAAAGATGGGAGCACTGAGGCCTCTTCAGCTAGGAAGCTGTGAAGAAAATCTTTATTAATGAAGGGATTCATTGTTAGACTTTTTCCTTTTCACCTTATAAATCAAACATGAAAACAAGGAAGAAGAATAGGACGCAGTCATTCAGAAATAACGCACTTTATTTTTAAGTACAATGATTTGTTCATTGCGCTTCCGTTAGCCGGGTGGCTATTCGCCTTGGTGCGTGTGTGTTCATATAACATTTTTAATTCACGAAATATGGATATTTATTGTTATAGCTAAATTTCACCCCTTAGTATTCACACACGCACATAGATTTTTTTCGAGTCAGTTTATCGCAATGATTCGAAATAAAAGTGGGCAATATATAAAAAGTTTACTTTACAACATAAAAGGCTAATTATGTCAATTATTCCTTTTCGGTAATCATATTATATTGGATGAAACTTTTGTCTTGATACATATAAAAACTCGAGTCTCCTACTGCCGACCTTAACTCAGGGTACATACCCGACATTTGCTTGGTGCTGCTGAGGGAAACCAGAGACAATACCGTGCAGGATCGGCAACCTGAGGTTTCTATTAGAGCAGCGTTTCTTAACCTTTTTCAGTCCAAAAACTAGTAATATACC
>JAGDQP010075581.1:0-10147 GCA_022664845.1 Lepisma saccharinum | reverse complement strand
ATTTTTGGTCAAAAATCACATTATTCGTTTGCATCATCCGCCCTATTCACCAGATCTCGCTCCGTGCGATTTCTATCTGTTCCCGAAACTGCATTTGACGATGAAAGGAAAGTGGCACGCATCGATTGAAGCCATTGAGAAGGCGACGACCGCCGTCCTAAAGACCATTCCAATAAAGGACATGGAGAAGTCGTTTGACAACTTGTTGGAGCGTGCAAATATGTGTATCGATGCAGAAGGGGAATACATTGATTAATAAAAATGATTTGTTCCAAAATGTACATTGTTTTTTTGTTTTTTTAAAACGTTCGGTTTCTTTTGGAATGGAGGGTGTAGATACTCGCCAACGACAACACTTGGGTATTAAATTCTTAGTAGGGCTGTCACCCTTTTGATGAATGAAAAATGGGACGCTCGTAAAAAAAAATAAAAAATAAATAACCTCAAATCAAAGTAACTAGTTAGAACCTGTATTTCTACATGACTACCTGCACAATATAGAAGCACGCTACTAAAGTACTAGCTGGCGGAAAATGGATATTTAAATTTTGTAACCACTTTTGGCGTTAGTATCTGTTATCAACTAGAGTAAACAGGAAGCACGAATATTATACACAGCCATGTTGAGGTCTGAAGATATTAACAGAGCCTGCTCGCCACTCGGCATGGTAAGCAGCTGGAAAAGAGTTTATCCCGGTTTTTCTTCCTTCTTAAAATGATTGACATGTTGAAGACATGGATGGGCATTTATTATTCATGATACGGGACGCCTAATTTCTACCTAAACTTACGGGATATCCCGTATTACACCGGACAAGTCCAAACCCAAATTCCTACATGAGAAAACGGTACATTAATTTAAAAAAAAAAGTTATACTAAATATTGGACAGCATAAATGTGTCACACGTGTCTTCGAAGTGGTGATTTTTGCAATCACTGGTTTTTCCTAAGTCACACCAGATAAATACCGGGATGATGCCTGGCCGACACCTTCCCTATCCCGATCCCTGCCTGAGCCTTGGGTGACTAAAAGCCATAAATAAAAGAATTCACATTAAAAATTAGATTTGAATACAGAGCGATATGCAATATCTGGGTTTCAATTGCTAACGACGAAGATTATGATAACCTTGAAAGCAGTATCTGAAGAACTCGAAACGTTCAATTGCCGTTGTCCAGAAAATTTTCTAGGAATCGCCACATTAAAAGAACCACGAAAAGAGCTTGAAGAATTACCTGTCTGAAAGAGAGTATACAATGACTGCATGTGACGAGAGTTTAAGGGTTGATCAACTTCTAGAAATATTTAGCAACCAGTCTTCACTATTGTAGGTACGAATCATAAAGTGGGAGTTACCGTGAGTGTAAAAGTTTGGCCACCACTGCAGATTCATTCTTCTGTTCATATATACTAAAAATATAGGGCTGGGGAAAGGGGCAAAGTGACATTCGATTTGTCCGGGAGTTACGGCGTCATCAATATGGCGGCCCGTATAATTTCCAGTAGAATTTTTACAAAGTAAAATAACTGTAAATTATACAAAATTAATTTTAGTATCTGTATATGGCGCCAAGTTTGAAATATATTGAAGTAAACTTGAAAAAAAAAAGTCTTTTTTTCCCAATCGTTTTTAACTTTAAATTTAAATAGCTCCGTAATCATGAAGAACTGTAAATATTTTATAGCAACAAAAAATGTATATTGTATTATGATCTATAAAACGGCATCAATTTATCTTCTGTATCATTTAATATAAGGGAGTTATGCGATTTTATTTATGACATGGTCTTATCCTTATCTTTTTATGGATAGATTTCAGCGTTAATGAGAAACTCCATCACAATGAAGCTTCTTTCGGTATTGCAAGAGACTGAAGGATTAAGATATGTTTAAAATTTATAGAGTCGTACTCCTTCAGAAAATCTATTTATCAATTTTGTTTATTTATCTGAGAACCTTAGTAAGTTTTTCTCGTACATCACTGTAAAAATAGGAGACACAACGTTCATCCAAAAAAAATGGAGGCAGCTGAGCTGCATTCAAGCAGAGCATTTTTTAAAGTAGAAAAGAATAAAAGGTAATATCCCTTTAAAATTAAAAAAAATAAGGGAGAGTGGTCGGGTTTCGATCCAGGGTCCACAAGCATACTGGTCAGACGCTCTTGTAACTTAGCTACGAAGGCAGTGGGTGTTTCTGGCTTTCCGAGTGATATCAATAGGGGATTAACTGCGGAGGGGATTAATCATTAACACGTTTTTGATTTTTACTACGAGGAATGTCTCGTGAAAAAAGGAGAGATACGTTTGCTACAGTGTTAAGATTTATACCTAACTTTATTTCTCTTTCCGCCAATGCAATCCTTGCCGTTCTCGGTCCACCAGTGAACTATTTACTGTTCACAGTGTAAAAGCAATATAAACACTCAAAATGGCGGGGTGTTCAGTGACAAGAAAGTAACGTTATTCTTGTTACTGGATTATAGAATATCCAACTAAGGCTTAAAATTCATCCACAAAAGTACGTAACCTCAAAATTGCCTGTTTATCTTACACTTCGATTAGAAAATGACCGAGTTTTAAGCGTAAAATAAGTTGAACGTTCACTAACAAATCACTTTGGCCAGCTTCAACATATATGGTGTAGTAAAAAGTAATCCATTATTTTGCCAACAGATGGTTCCAGTGATCTGTATCTCGCGTTGTATAAGTCCGATCGGGTTCAACGAGATGGCGTTCAAACTATGAGATTGCGTACTACAAACACTGTTCAGATAGTTGTGATGAGTTGACTCAGTGTTGTGTGAGCGCGGGTCAAAATGGACACTAGCAAAGAGAAAATACGCTATATTTTACAGTTTTTCTTCGATAAAGGCGAAAACGCAAGCCAGGCGGCTGCAAATGTGAATAGTGTTTATGTTCCTAATACTGTAAAAGCCAATCACGCGCAATTTTGGTTTCGTCGATTCCGTGCCGGTAATTTTGACGTCAAAGATGTACCACGCACTGGAAGGCCACGTGTCGAAAATGTCGATAAAATCATGGACATTGTCGCGTCCGACAGTCATGGAAGCACTGTTTCGATTGCCCAAGAGCTAAACATTGCACAAAAAACCGTGTGGAACCATTTGCATAAGGCTAGATACACAAAGAAGCTTGATGTATGGGTGCCACACGAGTTAACGCAAAAAAACCTCATGAACCGAATTTCCATCTGCGAATCGCTGCTGAATCGCAACAAAAGCGACCCATTTCTGAAGCGGTTGGTGACTGGTGATGAAAAGTGGATCACTTACGACAACGTCACGCGAAAACGGTCGTGGTCGAAGCGCGGTGCACAGGCGCAAACGGTGCCAAAGCCAGGACTGACGGCCAGGAAGGTTTTGCTGTGTGTTTGGTGGGATTGGCAGTGAATTATGTACTATGAGCTGCTCCCCTACGGCCAAATCCTTAACTCGGAACTATACTGTCAACAATTGGACCGTCTGAAGGCAGCAATCGCCCAGAAGCGCCCAGCTTTGGTCAATAGGAGAGGCATTGTATTCCACCAGGAAAACGCCAGGCCACACACATAGATAGTGACTCGCCAGAAGCTCCGGGAGCTTGGTTGGGAGGTTCTTATGCATCCACCTTATAGTCCGGACGAGTGATTACCATCAGTTCCTGTCCATGGCGAACACGTTTGCTGGTGAAAATTCGCTTCAAGAGAGGCTTGTGAAAATCGACTGTCTCAATTTTTTGCCAATAGGGACAAGGGCTTCTATGAGAGAGGCATCACGATATTACCTTCCAAATGGCAAAACGTTATCGAACAAAACGGCGCATATGTGACCTAAATCGGATCATTCTAACTATG
The DNA here is from genome assembly GCA_022664845.1 of Lepisma saccharinum. Lineage (NCBI taxonomy): Eukaryota > Metazoa > Arthropoda > Insecta > Zygentoma > Lepismatidae > Lepisma > Lepisma saccharinum. Next base: position 6,293 of record JAGDQP010075581.1, on the reverse strand, counting down.
TTAAGTCAAGCCTTCAGTGTCATGCAAAAATAATGGATTAGTTTTTACTACACCAGATATTTTCAGTTAACGTTAAGCTGTTACAAAGAAAATGTTAAACTTTAAAATTGAGTTAATTTTACCAATATTTCCACTAAAAGGCTTACACTATATCCACATTTAAGAGTAAATACAACAAAACGCTAATTTTCGACATTTATTACCCCATAAAGCGAAGTAACTTTCATCCATTTCGTGTTTCCACTTTCTACAGTGATGTAATCACTATAAAAACCCTTTTGAGGTAAGGGGAAGAGTGACGCAAGAATTCTACTCACAAAAGGAGTGTTATCCATTTTGCGAGTGATTTTCTTTGTGTCACTATACCGGAATTGCTTCGTTTGTAATAAAATTAAGAGATTTAGTATCCTCCCTTCCCCCACAGTGACACAAAGAAAATCACTCGCAAAATGGGTATCACTACTGTTGTGAGTAGAATTCTTGTGTCACTCTTTCCTTCAACCCGAAAGGGTTTTTATACTGATATCACTTGTTTTGTAAGTCTGTCTGTTTAACATATGCATAGTCTTCATACAAAAGGTCGATTTTCGACCATGGTAGACTCCGTATCTCGAAAACAGTAGCTCCTATCATTAAATAACCTTCGATTTACCCCAACTTATTGGGGCCCGCAATTGAGCCCCAAAAACTGAAATTAGTAGTAGAGTGCCGCTAACAGACTCATTTGTCAGCGTCACTCGAAGAACTACCGTCCTTCATGATAATTACGCATAGATATCGAGTTATCCCATAAGTAATGTCGTATTTTCGATGACCGCTAAAATGACGCCATCTGAGGAGCGAATTATGAAGTAGACGGCTCGTGTAATAGCTGAGTCATAAGGTAGTTGATTCTGCAGCAGTGTGTAGAAGGAGAACGGTCTATTCCACGTTTTGGAAGTGTGGCTTGTGTTTAATCATAGCAGTGTCGGAGAACCACATACGGTATGTCATGGCGTATGAATTTCACCAGGGACATCCAGTCACCCCAGCGGCACGAAACACCAATGCCGTATATGGTCAGAGTGCTTTGAATGTGGGAAAGTGCCAGAAGTGGTTCCACAGGTTTCGGTCTGGGGACGCCAGCCTCACCAATAAGCCACGAGAAGGGAGTCCTGTGCACTGTAAAAAAAGGAGCCGTAAATTTACGGCCCGATTACCGTCAAATTTGGCTGCCAACTAATTACCGTAAAATTTACGGTTACCGTATTCTCACATTTTACGGTAACCGTATTTTTTATGGTGAAGTACCGTGACATTTACGTTTACCGTACTTTAAAATACCGTATATTTTACGGTCAACATTTTTACGGTAACCATAAATGATGTGGTAAAATACCGTAAGTTTTACGGTTACCGTATTTTTTCATTTTACGGCAACCGTATATTTTATGGTAAAGCACCGCAATATTTACGTTTACCGTACTTTAAAATACCGTATATTTTACGGTCAACATTTTTACGGTAACTATAAATGGTGTGGTAAAATACTGTAAATTCTACGGTCACCGTATTCTTTCATTATACAGTAACCGTAATTTCAATGGTACAGTACTGTAAAATTTACTTTGACCGTAAGCACCGTACATTTTACGGTAACCGTAAATGATTTGGTAGTATACTGTAAATTCCACGGTCACCGTATAGTCTGCTTATACGGTAACTGCAATTTGCTAGAGTACCGTAAGATTTAAATTGGCTTTACCTTACATTACCGTACGTTTTACGGTTAATGTTCACACGGTAACAGTGATTTTACGTATTTTATTCATTCGTCGTGACCTTCCTATATACCTTCATATTTCTGGTGACCGTACTTTAGGATAATTGCTGTAAACTAACATATTTATTTCTGGTACTGTTTGTAGGTGCAATCGCAGGAATTCACGAAGATTAATTGTGTGAGTCAGATGCAAACCTCCCTTTTGTAATAGGCGAAATCTGTAGATAGTGGTAAGAAAAATCAACGCAGCACTGTCTATTTTGCGAGGAATAATGTAAACAGAGACATAGGCTTCAAACAGTTTCACTTGAATTTGTATTTAAATTTAGTTTCTAATGCTTTTAGGCAATTTTGGCTCAGACCGGATGGATGATGGGATAAATTGGTGGGATGAAGAAAGTGGAAGGAAACGAGAGAACCCCGAAAAACGCACGCCCACGGTATTTGTACATGGCATAAGCACGGATCGAACGGATGACCCTTGCACCAGAGGTGAGCACTCTACCAATTGAGCCACCGGGTCACCTCAGCTATACTTCACTTCCGAGAAGTAAACGAATAAACAACATACAGAATTAGACAAGAAAAGAACTTAATTGCATGACTCTTAGAAGAACAATTTGTTCGCGGTATTGTGGCCTTGCAGTCTCTGTCACCACTATCAGGTATGTCCATGTATGTATTTTGACATAAATCCCTGTTCGAACCGAAACTGCGGGAGCCGTTTTAGCTATCCCCCTTGTTCCAATCTTTAACGCTCTCAAGCGGAAAAACGCGGCTTTACGTGGTCGAATTACTTTTCAGATATTATCAACATTGGGGTACGGATATATACAACAAAGTCTTATCAAAAAATTCCTATTCGAACCGAAATATTTCTCTCGTTAGAAGTGTCGTTGTGACCGTTAACTTACAGCGCACCGACGTGACCATGTTACACCCAAGCCTAACATTTAGAAGGGCAGTTTGCATTTCTTTTATACCACTAACTTACTCGTAGGGAAGTCGCCGTCGCGCATCAGAATTGACTAATTCAGAAAGACGAAACAAGTCACCCAGGTTCAGTTTGACAGCTTCTACATAAATACACAGTACCTTATTTGATTTCTTTAATCATCTCAAGACGACAATGAGGTTTGCTTTCGAAACAATGGAATATTCACCGAATTTCACCCGGTTGGAAGTCCGGAAAATTTGTACGGTCACTCGCAAAAGTGGATAAAGCATTTTTCGATTTCTAGTTAAATCTGTTCATATAACTTTCAAGATTTCATTTAAATTTGGCTGACGGTTTTACATGCATGTTATGTGCTTTGCTATGTATAACTCGTCAAAATTTAAAATTGATTGCATTAAAATTAGGGCTGCTATACATCCCGGTTTTCCGGGACAGTTCCAGTTTTCAATGAAAGAATTAATTGTCCCGAAAAATGCTTTCGGTACACCTGTTTGTCTCGGTTTTTTGTTTCTTGTAACTGTGAATTAATCCTTAGTGTTCCTCAGCCTAATTCTAACGTGGAAAGGGTATTTTCAGTCATGAATGTACAATGGACAGAGAAACGAAATCATCTTCACATGTCAATGATTGAAGGAATAATTAAATGTATATTGAATGAGCTACTTTAGAGTTCTATGCTTATGGAAGCCAGCAGCAATATCAGGATGTTATGGTTAATACTACAGGTTAGCTTAGGCTATGGATTTCATTACAGGTAATATATGGCGTAACGTTATATGCTTCAATATGCTATTTGAATATAATACGGATGTAAAGATAAATTGGATTGTATGGGCGGTATAATACGGATGTCAGAAATGTCCCGGTTTTTCATTTACAAAATTTGGCAGCCCTAATTAAAATACATTTAGGTTTAAAATGCAGAAGGTTTCTGAACGTAGCTGCTACACCTAGTTTTTTGAGTGACTGTACAAATCAAGTAGTAATATACAATATCGGTACTATGGTAATTTTTAATTGCACCACATAAAAGGAAGAAATTTTTTCATTAATGTAAATGGAACGACTGACCTTTTCAACTCAATTTTATCGAATAAACATGTACTTACGTTATTTCTAAAGCATTTTTTTTTTTTTTTACATTCCTTAAAATTCTTACACAATAAACACCAGAGCAGAGTCCCAGGCAAAAGTGTGGGTCATGTACAGATGCACTTACATTTCTGTGTGTGTATGCAAGAACCTGAAAAGTAACATTTATCTAGCTTCGGTAAGCAGATTTAAAGATCGGAGAAAGCATTCATTGTCCCTTATTGTACAGAAACGGCATGTTTTGGACGACTAAATTTTGTTTCTGGTGACCCATTTGTTTTCAGAAGTCATGGATGGGCACCTCTTAACGTATTTTGGAAGTGTAACTTCTATAATATCATTTATCATGTTCTTGCACGCACAGACAGATTTATTGTAGAAAAAAGTATAACCGATCCAATATAAATGAACGGACAGCTGTGCACACATTTTGATAGCCGTTGTAATTCAGCTATTTCCGAATAGTTACGAGGAGATTAAGAGGGAATAGGGAGTACACCTAAGAGATAAAGTACTACTGTATTAAGAAGGAATTTCAAGCCAAAACTTTCCTTTTAAATATCCTACGTTTTAGAAAACAAATTCAAAAATGAATAGAAAACCTTTTTATTTTAATTTCAGTATACATTAAAAGAAGACTACGCGTTTGCTTTAGTATGTAAGATTTTTATATTTTCATCCACTCATAGTTTGCTAGATCATTTATGAGCTTCAGAACCTTCGGCGAAACATCCTGCACTTTTTTATTTTTGCATCTCTTCACTTTGGATTGCTGTGGATTTATTCCCACTAGACACCTAAAAAAAGGAAGGAATTATAATTTTGAATCACAAGTACTATGGTTACAAACAGCATCATCAATCAGGAATAAATCATTAACTTTATTTTAAACACCAGTAACATGCAAGAGCTTTCAACCTCTGTAAGGAGTGGGAAATTTCCGAGGTAAAATAAGTTTCTACCTAAGATTTTGCTCCTCTTAAATTCACGGCTGTCATTCCTCTGCTATAAAGGTTTTAATTAGTGAACAAATTTGTATTTAGAATCGAAACATGGCAAATCAGAAACAAGGCACAAGCATATTAAAAGATATTATCGAAGTTGAGTTTTAAAAAAAATGGAATTTTTCTTCCAGGAAGAGAGAGTCACAGACACTAGGACTTGAATATTGCAGAGCGTGCAATTATTTGTAACAAAAGTCGATACACACATGTATACAGCCAGTCCGTAACGTTTTTCATTTGATGTTTAAGTATTAAGCTCAACTATTAAAAAAAATGTTACAACTCCATAATATTTCGGCCAGTCCACTGCCCTCCGTTTAGTGGTTTACAAAGTTAAAACTGACATTCGGAAAGACGGTTGCAAACAAAAGAGAAATATGGAGCCGACATTAATGCATCTGTTTGACACACAGAAGAGAACTATCCAAAGCACAACCACCTCAAGATTTCTTAAGAGCACAAATTCCATTTCGACGTTAACATTATTGTTCTCTTCACAACTAATTATTTCCACTTCTGAAAACAGTTTTCGTCGGTAAGCTGAAGCGGCGCTCTAACTCTGTCCTATACACACCTCTCCCCATGTATCATCTTTGAAACCCACCTGATGGAGTTGATTCATAGGCTGAGCAAAATATTGTGAGATTTTTACACCTATTTTCACGCGTTCAAAGCGAAATTCTATTCACGTTATTAACTGGAATTAATTGAAAAGAAGCAAGACGCTCTCTTTTAGCTTGGAAATTATATTTTATTAAAAATTAAAATTGTGAAGCTAAAAATAGTGTCTTGCTGTTTTAAAGTTCATACAGAACAATAACATTTTAAGCGTAACAAAATAATTTTGTTCGTACATACACTGTAAAAAATTTCAGTCAGTTTCCTTTTTTTAAACAAAAAAAAAAAAAAAAGGTAACTGACTGCATTGAGATCTCCAAAAATATTACTACGAAAATAAAAACATTTCGGTTTCCAAGAATATTCAAACAAGAAGTTCCTGACTACTATTCACATGTTGGAACTGACTACAATTCACATGTAATTCAGTCTCATGTAAATATTGTAAAATAATAATGATAATAATAATCCCCACAAATATTAGAATGAGGGTCGTTGATTTGCTGTTCGAAACAGGGAAGAAGCAATAATGTTTCACGTCTTCAAATGGATCTCGTTCCATCTTTCCTTCTCCATCTTTCTTTCTTTCAATTTCATCAAGTCCATTTCCAACAATTCGTGTATTCCGTACATGAGATTGAGAGTACATACCGATTAGAATTTTATTTTAAGGCCTCAGGCCGTATGGATGATGATGGGATGAATTGGTGGAATGATGAAAGTGGGAGGAAACGGGAGAACCCCGAGAAAACCCACGCACACGGTGTTTGTCCACCACAAGGCCCACATGGCATGAGCAGGGATCGATCCGACGACCCCTAGCACCAGAGGTGAGCGCTCTACCAACTGAGCCACCGTG
>JAGDQP010075577.1:0-10148 GCA_022664845.1 Lepisma saccharinum | reverse complement strand
ACCGATGAAATACCTCCAGGACACTGATCAAATATTTCCAGAACACCCACCAATATCTCCAGGACACCAACCAAATATCTCCAGGGCAACCCACCAAATATCTACATTACACCCATCAAATATGTCCAGGCCACCGATGAAATATCTCCAGCACACGTATCAAATATCTCCAGGACACCAATCAAATATATCCAGAACACCGAACAAATATCTCCAGGACGTATATCAAATATGCCAAGGACACTTATCAAATATCTCCAGGACACCCAATAATTATCTGCAGGACACCGATCAAATATCTCCATAATAATAATCAAATATATCCAGGACACCTATACATATTTCCATTACACCAATCAAATACCTCCAGGCCAAAGATCAAATATCTCCAGGAAACCGATCAGCCATCTCCAGGACACCTACCAAATATCTCCAGGACACCCACCAAATATCAACAATACACTAATAATATGTCTCCAGGACACCGAACAAATTTCTCCAGCACATCCACAAAATATCTCCAGGACACCCGTCAAATATGTCCAGGACACCCATCAAATATCTCCAGAACACCCATCAAATATCTCCAGGACACCCACCGAATATCTCCAGGACACCCACCAAATATGTCCAGGACACCCACCAAATATATGAGGGACACAAATCAAAATATCTCCACAAGTCAATGCAAATATATCCAGGACTCCCATTAAATATCTGCAAGACACCCATCAAATATCTCCAGGACACCCATCGAATATCTCTAGGACACCCATGAAATATATCCATTACACCGATCAAATATCTCCAGGACACCCTAAATATCTCCAGGACACCTATCACATATCTCCAGGACACCGATCAAATATCTATATGATAACGATGAAATATCTCCATTACACACACCAAATATCTTCAGAACACCGATCAAATATCTCCAGGACACCCATAAAATATCTCCAATACACCGATCAAATATCACTAGGACACCGATCAAATAACTCCAAGACACCGATCAAATATTTCCAGGACTCCACCATAACATAAATTAAGAAAACCCATTAAAATCTCCAGGACACCGATCAAATATCTCCAGGACACCCACAAAATATCTCCAGGACACCGATCAAATATCTCCAGGACACCCACTTAATATCTTCAGGACATCCATCAAATATATCCAGGACACAAATCAAATATCTCCACGACTCCCTGCAAATATCTCCAGGACTCCCATCAAATATCTCCAAGACACCGATCACATATCTCCAGCACATCCACCAAATATCTCCAGCACATCCACCAAATATCTCCAGGACTCCCACCAAATATCTCCAGGGCACCCATCAAATTTTTCCAGGACACAGATCAAATATCTCATAGAAACCTATGAAATATCACATAGAAACCTATGAAATATCTCATAGAAACATGTGAAATATCTCAAGGATAATTATGAAATATACAAGGGAAACCTATGAAAAATCTCAAGAAAACCTATGAAATATCTCATAGAAACATATGAAATATCTCAAGGATAATTATGAAATATCTCAAGGAAACGTATGAAATATCTCAAGGAAAGCTACGAAATACTCATTGAAACCTATGAAATATCTCTTGGAAACATATGAAATATCTCCAGGACACCAACCAAATTACTCCAGGACACCAACCAAATATCTCCAGGACACAAATGAAATATTTCCAGAACACCCATCAAATATCTCCACGACACCCATCAAATATCTCCATTTCACCCATCAAATATCTCCAGGACACCAATAATATATCTCCAAGAATCATATCATATATGTCAAGAAAACTCATCATATATGTCAAGGAAAGTCATCATATATGTCAAGGAAACTCATCCTATATGTCAAGGAAACTCATCATATAAGTCAAGGAATCTCAGCATATGTCACCTAAAATCATCATATATGTCGATTAAACCCACCTTATATGTCAAGGGAACCCTTCATGTATGTAAAAAAAAACATTAAATAAATCAAGGACACCCATCGTATATCTGAAAGACACCCATCAAATATCTCCAGGACAACCATCAAATATCTCCACGACACCCATCAAATATCACCAGGACACCCTTAAAATATCTCCAGGACACCGATCAAATATCTCCAGGACACCCTTCAAATATGTCCAGGACATCCATCCGTTATCTCCAGGACACCCATAAATATCTCCAGGACAACCATCAAATATCTCCACGACACCCATCAAATTTCACCAGGAAACTCTTAAAATATCTCCAGGACACCGATCAAATATCTCCAGGACACCGATCAAATATCTCCAGGACACCTATCAAATATCACCAGGACACCCATAAGATATCTCCAGAAGATCAACCATTATCTCCAGGACACAAACAAAATTTCACTAGGACACCCACCAAATATCTCCGGGACATCCATCAAATATCTCCGGACATCCAGTAAATATCTCTAGGACTGCCATGAAACATCTCAAGACACCAATCAATTATTACCAAGAGACCCATCAAGTATCTAGATGACACCGAACAAATATCTCCAGAACACCTATCAAAAATCTCCTTGACACCTATCAAAAATCTCCAGGACACCCATAAATATCTCCAGGACAACCATCAAATATCTCCACGACACCTATCAAATATCTCCAGGACACCGATCAAATATCTCCAGGACACCGACCAAATATTTCCAGTACACCAACAAAACATCTCCAGGACGACAATCAAATATCTTCAGGACACCGATCAAATATCTCCAGGATACCGACCAAATGTTTCCAGTACACCGATAAAACACCTCTAGGACGACAATCAAATATCTCCAGGACTCCGATGAAATATCTCCAGGACACCGATCAAATATCTCAAGAACACCCAACAAATATCTCCAGGACACCCATCAAATATCTAAAGGACAACAAAAAATATCTCCAGGAAATTTATCTTAAATGTCAAGGAAAATCATCATATATATGAAGAAAACTTATAATATTTGTCAAAGAGACCCATCATATATGTCAAGGAAACGCATCATATATGTCAACAAAACTCGTCGTATAAGTCAAGGAAACTCAGCATATATGTCAAGGAAAGTCATCATATATGTCAAGGAAACTCTTCATATATGTCCAGGAAACTCGGCATATATGTCAAGGAAACTCATCATATATGTCAAGGAAACACATCATTTAAATCAAGGACACCCATCATATATTTCCAGGACACACATCAAATATCTCCAGGACACCCAGCATGAAATATATCCAAGACACCCATCAAATATCACCAGGAAACCCTTAAAATATCTCCAGGACATCCATCAAATATCTCCAGGACATCCAACAAATATCTCCAGGACTGAAATGAAATATCTCCAGAACACCAATAAAATATTACCTAGACAGACATCATGTATCTACAGGACACCGAACAAATATTTCTAGGACACCTATCAAATCTCCATGACACCTATCAAGAATCTCCAGGACACAAACAAAATATCACCAGGACACCCACCAAATATCTCCAGAACACCCACCAAATATGTCCAGGACATACAACAAATATCTCCACGACACCCATAAATATCTCCAGGACAAACATCAAATATCTCCACGACACCCATCAAATATCTCAAGGACACCCACCAAATATCTCCAGGAAACTCATCAAATATCTAAAGTACACCCAACAACCATCTCCAGGACACCCATCATATTTCTCCAGGACACTAATAAAATGTCTAAAGGACAACCACCAATATCTCCAGGAAACCCATCTTAAATATCAAGGAAACGCATCATTTAGGTCATAGAAACCCATCATATATGTCAAGGAAACTCATCATATATATCTAGGAAACCCATCATATATGTCAATTTAACCCATCCTATATTCAAGGAAACTCATTATATATGCGAATTAAACTCATCATATATGTCAAGGAAACCCATGATATACAGGGTAAGTCAAAATGATGTACCCGATTTCATAAATTTATTTTGTGAAATATAATGAACATATCTGAATGTAATCTGATGAGGGGCACCATCCAATTGAAGTATGAAATCTGCACTATCCTCTTCGAGCTGTGGAAGGAGCCATTGTTGCAGCATATCAAGAAAAACATGTCCTGTCACAGTAGGCTCAAGGAAGAAAAGGGCCCATAAAACCTTTTCAGGGGAAATTTCACAAAACACATTCACCTTTGGTGAATCGCGTTGGTGTTCCACAACTGCGTGGGGATTATCAGTTTCCCAGATCCTTACGTTGTGTCTATTCACATTCTCAGAAAGGTGAAACAACGCTTCATCACTGTAACGTAACCTTTCGGCGAACCCATCCTCTTCTATTAACGTGACAAAATCAGCACAGAAAGACGCTCGAGCAGCATAATCAGTGTCTCTTAAGGCTTGTAGCAGTTGCAAGCGATAGGATTTCATTTGTAAACGTTTCCGCCGAATTCGCCATACAGTTTTCTGTGGCATTTCAAGTTCCCTCGCTACCCGGTAGGTAGACTTCTGTGGACTCCGCACAAAACTGGCGTGAAAACGTTCCACTGTCTCTTCCTCAGCTGAAGGACGGCCAGTCGATTTTCGCTTACAGATGCAGCCCGATCTCTGAATTTTTCATACCACGTACAAATGGTTATTCCAGTAGGTGGGTCTCTGCCATACTTGATACCTAAATGCAGTTGAACACTCATCACAGAGTTGTTTAGATGGTAATCCAGCACACAGAATGATTTCTGCTCTCCAGTCAGCACCATTTTCGTTAACAGATTCCAGCGCCTCGTAGTGGTAGACAATGCAAAAACGCGGGACATAAACTAAACTCAACTAAACTTTGAACATTTGCCTTTCCTTGCGCGTAGCTCACATTAAGATATGTTCATTATATTTCACAAAATAAATTTATGAAATCGGGTCCATCATTTTGACTTACATTGTATGTCTAGGAAACCCATCACATATTTCAAAGAAGCCCATCATATAAATCAAGGACATCCATCATATATCTCCAGGACACCCTTCAAATATCTCCAGGACACACATCAAATATCTCCAGGACACCCATCAAATATATCCAGGACACCCATCGAATATCTCCAGGACACAAATCAAATATCTCTACTACACCCACCACATATATCCAGGACACAAACCAAATATCTCCAGGACATCCATCAAATATATCCAGGACACAAATCAAATATCTCAACGAAAACGAACAAATATCTCAGGACACCCACCAAATTTCTTCAGGACACCCACCAAATATCTTCAGGACACTGACCAAACATCTCCAGGACATACATCAAATATCTCCAAGACACCCATAAAATATCTCCAGGACACCGACCAAATATCTCCACGACACCGACAAAATTACCTCCAGGACACCCAAAAATATCTCCAGAACACCGATCAAATATCTCCAGGACACTGATCAAATATCTCCAGGACAACCATAAAATATCTCCAGGACGTTATCAAATATCTCAAGGACACGGATCAAATATCTCCAGGACACCCAACAAATATCTAAAGGACACCGAACAGATATCTCCAGGACAACGATCAAATATCTCCAGGACACTGATCAAATATCTCCAGGACACCCATCAAATATCTCCAGGCCACCGATCAAATATCTTCAAGACACCGGTCAAATATCTTCAGGAAATATATCATATATGTCAAGGAAACTCATCATATATGTCAAGGAAACTCATCATATAAGTCAAGGAAACTCATCATATAAGTTAAGGAAACTCAGCATATATGTCAAGGAAAATAATCATATATGTAAAGGAAAGTCATCATATATGTCAAGGAAACCCATCATATATGTCAAGAAAACCGATCGTTTAAAACAAGGACATTCATCATATATCTCCAGGACACCCTTCAAATATCTCCAGGACACCCATCAAATATCCCCACGACACCCATCAAAAATCTCCAGGACACCCAAAAATATCTCCAGGACACCCACCAAGTATCTAAATTAAAACAATCTAATATCTCAAGACACCGATCAAATATCTCCAGGACACCGATTAAATATTTCCAGAACACAAACCAAATATCTCCAGGACACCCTCCAAATATATCCAGGACACCCATCGAATATCTCCAAGGCACCTATCAAATATCTCCAGGACACCCATCAAATATCTTCAGGACACATATTAAACAACTCATAGAAACCTATGAAATATCTCATAGAAACCTATGAAATATCTCAAGGAAACTTGTGAAATATCTCATTAAACTTATGAAATATATCTATTAAACTTATGAAATATCTCAAGAAAACTTATGAAAAATTTCATAGAAACCTAAGAAATATCTCATAGAAACCTATTAAATATCACAAGGAAACCTACCAAATATCTCAAGGAAACCAATGAAATATCTCAAGGAAACTTATGAAATATCTCAAGGAAACTGATGAAAAATCTCATAGAAACCAATGAAATATCTCAAGGAAACCTATGAAATTTCTCAAGAAAAATTATGAAATATCTCCAGGACACCAACCAAATATCTCCAGGACACCCACCAAGTATCTCAGTGACACCCATGAAATATCTCCAGGACACCCATAAATATTTATTGGACACCGATCAAATATCTAAAGGACACTGATCAAATATCTCCAGGACACCCATTATATATCTCCAGGACATCCATCAAATATCTCCAGGTCACCGATCAAACATCTCCAGGACACCCACCAAATATCTCCAGGACACCCACCAAATATCTCCAGGACATCCATAATATATCCCCAGGACACCGATCAAAAATCTCCATAAAACCCAAAAAATTATCTCCAGGACACCGATCAAATATCTCCAGGACACCCATGAAATATCTCCAGGAAACCGGACAAATATCTCCAGGACACCGATCAAATATCTCCAGGAAACCTGACAAATATCTCCAGGACACCTTCCAAATATCTCCAGGACACCCACCAAATATGTCCAGGACATCCATCAATTATCTCCAGGACACCCATAAATATCTCCAGGACAACCATCAAATATCTCCACGACACCCATCAAATATCACCAGGACACTCGTTAAATATCTCCAGGACACCGATCAAATATCTCCAGGACACCGATCAGATATCTCCATAAAACCCATCAAATATCGCTAGGACACATATAAGATATCTCCAGGACACCGATCTAATATCTCCAGGACACAAACAAAATATCACCAGGACACCACCAAATATCTCCAGGTCATTCATCAAATATCTCCGGACATCCAACAAATATCTCTAGGACTGCCATGAAATATCTCCAGGACAGCAATAAAATTATTACCAAGACACCCATCAAGTATCTAGAGGACACCGAACAAATATCTCCAGAACACCTATCAAAAATCTCCTAGACACCTATCAAAAATCTCCAGGACACCTATAAATATCACCAGGACACCCATCAAATATCTTCAAGACACCGATCAAATGTCTCCAGGACACCGATCAAATATTTCCAGTACACCGATAAAACATCTCCAGGACGACAATAAAATATCTCCAGGACTCCGATGAAATATCTCCAGGGCACCGATCAAATATCTCAAGGACACCCAAAAAATATCTCCAGGAAACCCATCCAATATCTAAAGGACACCAAACATATATCTCCTGAACACCCAGCAAATATCTCCAAGACACCGATCAAATATTTCAAGGACACCCACCAAATATATATAGGACACCCATCAAATATCTAAAGGAAACCCAAGAAATATCTCGAGGACACAAAACAAATATCTCCAGGACACCGATCAAATATCTCCAGGACACTCATCAAATATTTCCAGGACACCGATCAACTATCTAAAAGATACCTATCAAATATCTCCAGGATAATAACCAAATATCTCCAGGACACCCATACATATTTCCAGAACAACAATCAAATACCTCCAGGCCACGGATCAAATATCTCCAGGACACCGATCAAATATTTCCAGGACACAAATCAAATATCTCCAGGACAACAATTAAATATCTGTAGGACACCCAAACAATACCTCCAGGACACCCATCAAATATCACCAGGACACAAATAAAATAACTCCAGGACTCCCATACATATTTCCAGGACACCAATCAAATACCTCTAGGCCACCTATCAAATATCTGCAGGACACCGATCAAATATCTCCAGGACGGCCACCAAATATCTCCAGGAAACCGACCAAATATCTCCAGCACATCCACCAAATATCTCCAGGACATCCACCAAATATCTCCAGGACACCAATCAAATATTTCCAGGACTGATCAAATATCTCCCGGACACCCAACAAATATCTCCAGAACACCCATCAAATATTTCCAGGACTGATCAAATATCTCCAGGACATCCACCAAATATCTCCACGACACAATCTCCAGGACACCCATAAAGTATCTCCAGGACACCGATCACATATTTCCACTACACAAATCAATTATCTCCAGGACAACAATTAAATATCTCTGGGACACCCACCAAATATCTCCAGGACACCGATTAGGTATCTCCAGCACATCCACTAAATATCTCCAGGACACACACCAAATATCTCCAGGACACCAATCAAATATTTCCAGAACTGATCAAATATCTCCAGGACTTCCATCAAATATCTCCACGACACTTATCAAATATATCCAGGACACCCATAAAATATCTCCAGGACACCGATCAAATAACTCCAAGACACCGATCAAATATCTCCAGGACCCCAACCAATTATATCCGGGACACCGATCAAATATCTCCAGGACACCCATAAAATATCTTCAGGACACCGGATATTTCCAGGACACCGATCAAATATCTCCAAGACATCGATCAAATATCTCTAGGACACAGATCATATATATCTAGGACACGAACCATTTATCTCCAGGACATCCATCAAATATATCCAGGACACAAATCAAATATCTCCACGACACCCATAATATATCTCCAGGACACAGATCACATATCTCCAGCACATCCAAAAAATATCTCCATCACACCCACCAAATATATCCAGGGCACCCATCAAATATTTCCAGGGCCCCGATCAAATATCTGCAGTACACCCAACAAATATCTCCAAAACACCCATCAAATATCTCCAGGACACTCATCGAATATCTCCAGGACACCGATCAAATATCTCTACTACACCCAGGACACAAAAAAATTATCTCAGGGTCATCCATCAAATATATCCAGGACAAAAACCAAATATCTCTACGGCACCCACCAAATATCTCCAGGCCACCCAGCAAATATCTTCAGCACACCCACCAAATATCTTCAGGACACAGACCAAATATCTCCAGGACATACATCAAATATATATAAGACACTCATAAAATATCTCCAGGACACCGATCGAATAGCTAGACTACACCGATCAAATATCTTCAGCACACTTATCAAATATCCCCAGGACACTCACCAAATATCTCCAAGACACCTATCAAATATCTCAAGACACCGATCAAATATCTCCAGGACACCCACCAAATATCTCCAGGACACCCACCAAATATCTCCAGGACACCCATCAAATATCTCCAGGAAGCCTATCAAATATCCAGAACACCCATCAAATATCTATACGACACCCACCAAATATCTCCAGGAAACCGATCAAATATCTCCAGGACGTATATCAAATATCTCAAGAAGCCGGATCAAATATCTCCAGGACACCCAACAAATATCTAAAGGACACAGATCAGAAATCTAAAGGACACTGATCAAATATTTCCAGAACACCCACCCATATCTCCAGGACAACCACCAAATATCTCCAGGACACCCACCAAATATGTCAATGACAACCATCAAATATCTCCAGGACACCCATAAGTATTTATAGGACACCGATAAAATATCTAAAGGACACTGATCAAATATCCCAAGCACACCCATCAAATATCTCCAGGACATCCATCAAATATCTCCAGGACCCCGATCAAATATCTCCAGGACACCTACCAAACATCTCCAGGATAATAACCAGATATCTCCATCACATCCATAAATATTTAAAGGACACCAATCAAATATCTCCACGCCACGGATCAACTATCTCCAGGA
>JAGDQP010075574.1:0-10148 GCA_022664845.1 Lepisma saccharinum | reverse complement strand
GCGGGGGGAGGACGCAGGCTCCCGTTAGCGACGTGCATACGCCAACGTGCTGTTTACGCACAAGTGCTGTTAACTTTTTATTCCACATTGTTTCTATGAGGGCTCTTCTTAGACGGGAGCCAGGTCAAGTGATTCGTAAAAAAAAAAAACAAAAAAAAACAACCCGCTTTGCCACACGAATGTCTCATTTCAGTATTGACAGAAATTGTGATGACATCACACTTGCCTACACAGTAAAAAATAGCTGTGTTAATTCAACACAATGCGGTGTCCCAGCGTGACTACCACTTTTGTGTGTTAAATCAACACAACACACGGTGTTGATTTCGGTACTATGAGAAAAAAGTTACGGCCGCAGCTAGATTTGTACATGGGTTGCTCAGCTAGAAGTCGAGTGTCTTACCGACTTCGCTAAATCATCAGGTGGGAAAAGAAAACGTGTAATTTTCAAGGGAAATTAATTTTGTTTTATTCAAAATATTGGCCATCGGCTTCTACACATTTCGCCCATCTTTCGTGTAATTGATGCATACCATGCCAGAAAAACTGGTTGTCTTTTGCGGCAAACCATTCGTCGAGCCATTTTCCAACGCCTTCGAAATTGTTGAAGTGCTGCTCTACGAGCGCGTACCCCATCGATGCGAAGAGGTGATAGTCATATAGCGCCAGGTCTGGGGAGTACCCCGGGTGCGGAAGGATGGCTTATCCAAGCGATTTCGAGGTGTCTTTCACTGATTTTGTTGTGTGAGACGGCGCATTGTCGTGTAACACAATCACTTTGCCATGTCTTCGGGCCCATTCCGGTCGTCTTTCGATCAATACGTGATTTTAATTAATCATTTGTTGGCGATAGCGTTGTGCATTAACGGTTTCGCCGGGCTTCAAGAGTTCATAATACACAATACCGCTCTGGTCCCACCAGACACAAAGCATGGTCTTCTTGCCGAAGCGATTTGGCCTTGGTGTTGAAGGACCGGCTTCGCCAGGTGAAAGCCACGATTTTTTCCGCTTCGGGTTTTCAAAATAAATCCATTTTTCGTCACCCGTCACAATTCGATACAAAAAGGATTTTCTTTCGCGGCGTTGAAACAGCATTTCACAAGTGACCTTGCGATTTTCCATTTGACGTTCATTCAAATCGTGTGGAACCCATTTGATCCCCAGTTTATTGATCTTCCCCATTGCTCGTAAATGTCTGCTGATTGTTTCTTGTGACAGATTTAACGCTTTTGCCAATTGCTGTTGAATTTGAGTTGGGTCATCATCCAATCACTCCTACAATTGCTCACTGTCTTTCACATTGAACTCACCACTTTTAAATTGTGGAAACCATGTCTCACATGTTCTAATCAATGGAGCGTGTTCACCATATGTTTCTACCAGCACACGATGACTTTCAACAGCCTTTTTCTTTTGATTAAATAAGAAAAGCAATGCGTGCCGCAAATGTTCTTTTTCAGGCCACAAACCTCGACATGATCACTGAACGATAAAACAAAGACGCTAGTGTTTGCCGGATTCAACTTGTGTGTGTTTGTAGTTTATATACAACACACATCGACCATTTTATAATGGATATTTTAAACAAATAACAAGGAAAGGGAAGAAGGCAGCCCTGGGCTTTCTCGAGGATGGGAATCAGTGGAAACTTCAGTCAGGGTTTGTGGTCTCTGGTTTCGAACCCAGGACCTTCGGAATGCGAAGCTAACGCTCTAGCAACAGAGATATAGTATTTATTCCAAGCTGTTTGTATTGTCAATTATAATAATATTGGCAATATTAGTTTTATTTTAACGGATCGTTTTAGTTTAACCCACGCACTTCCATTATTGAAACCGACCATCCGAGCTGAGGTTTTATAGACTTTCCCCTCAGTTTCACCCAGGTTTCCTAACTATTGGTGTTTTTCCAGGCTTTCCCTTTCAGTTTCAACTATGGGATGACCTATTGCTGTACAAATAATTGCCGATAGGTCTGTGCATACTCACTTATCTGGGGATTACTTAAGATGCGAGGAACATACATGTTACCAGAGAATCTAAAAAAGAACACTTGTTTTGTATCTAACACACGCAAATATAATGTTTTTACCTTGCAGTCGCTCTTCAGTTCTCCCCTTCTTTTGCTACCTGCAGCAGTCTGCAACAATCAACCTCTTGACACCCGAAGCCAACCACTGAACAATCAATAGTTTTTTTCTTCAAGCAGATTTCATTCACGAAAATTATAAATGTTGACTCCAATGAACTAAAATATAAAATAACAATGATATTACTTGACGATATGTCGTACTTCCTTAGTTAACCTCAGATTAATTAACATATCATATACGCATACTTTATCAGTATGTGTATGAGTAACACATGTGTTAAGGTTAATTCTTTCAGGGGAGCTGCTAAAAATTTCCGGAAGGAAAAGCCCCTCGAAAGCATGCCTGAAAGAAACAGCGCAACTAAGCTATGTTATCAGCAGAGGAAAGGGGGCAGTTGTTCACTTTACAAAATTAATCGCTGTTTCGTTTGCACAAATTCTGCCAAACACTGCGATTTCGATAGTTACACATTAGCAGTTTTTGTAACTAACTACGTATATTCATTATTCAAGAAACTGAATTCTCGGATTTTAAACGTCCCGGTGAACAAAAAAAAATCATACGGGATAAGACGTAGGATTCCTGGTTAATCTCGTCCAAACCATGAAAGCTGGGAATCCTAGTTTCACCTGGTTAATGCCGATATAATACATTAAGAAAGGCCCTAACAGGAACCTTCCGCATCCTCTAAATAACCCATCCCAACCTGAGTCAAAGATGACAAAAAACTTAAATCAATTTAATTTCAATTTCCAAATTCTCTCTTCTTAAGCAGTTGCTAAATTTAACCTTCAAGTATGGTTTGGGGTTAGAATTCCGAAATAGTGTACTTGTTAATTTTGAAGATATCGTTTACTTTTTGTGTGTGATTTGTGATTAGGGTCCTAAACTAGCTACTGAACTTCAAAGGGTGGGCCCTACCGTTTGTTTTGTTGGAGCGGACTTCCAACCTTTTAGTGTGCCCTCCATTGGATTTTAATCAGGGAGCACACACAAAAAGACGAGGGTGCTAGCCTCTATTTCAATTTATTCCCAAAAATAAGTTTCAAATACATAGTGACGTATGGCGACAATCAAACGTTGAAATACTTACATGTTATGGACTGGATAGGCATGCTTACCTAAGCTCATTTCACAACTGATGGATATGGTGTACCTAAGCGATCACTCTACAGGAAAAGAGGATGCAAGGATAAAGTTTCAACATAAATCTTATGCGAGATACGAACCCAGCTTTCACTTATTGAATTTTATTTATTTATAGCCTTTAGGCATCATAGACTTAGACCGGAATATTGGAAAGAATGGATTCGGGAAGGTGTAGGCCAGGGCGAAGTTTGAAGGTGCCATCCCGGCGTTTGCCTGGTTAACTGAGAAAGGTCCTAGAAACATTCCCGTCAGGATTGCCGACTGCTGAGATCAAACCCACGACCTCCGGAATGCTACGCCAAGCTTCTACTGATGAAGGTGATTAAATCTGTGCAAACTCCTTATCAGTGTGATCAGTAGAAGGACTCAAACATAAGAGCCTCCCTAATTCCGATCCAAAGTGCATGTCGGAACCAACAAACGAATGTTGCATATGTCGGGTTATATTCGTCCGCTGCATATTAGTTCTAAATTAGAGATAGTTTCTATGTATTTGCAGAGAAAGCTAAAAAATATTTAAATCTATTCCTAAACAGTGAGTTGTGCTCACCGCTCATCACTTACCTCTCTCCAGAACCTCTTCCCATTTCCATCAACATCGCTGTTTGACTGAGGAAAATCATGCAAAAATCTTAGCCGGGATAGACGGCTGCTTAGATCGTTCCGGCAAGACCTCCCGATTGTTATGCCAACACTCTGCCAATTTAACTGAGGCCGCTCGAAAGAGTTGCCAACGAGACGAGACGAGACATGTCTATGGAAAACGAGACGGGACAACTCTTTTATACATTATTTCGAGACAAGATACTTTCCGGACAAGACATTTTCGAGACGATCAGGCCTCAGTATCGTCTCGTGAGCAACACTATCACTCGGTATTTTATTGAGGTCAGATATAATTTGTTTCGCCATCTCAAAATAGTTGCTTGTAGCCTGCCAGAGGAAACTTCTTTGAATATTTTTCCACTGACACTGAAAAGTGATGGAAATCTCAGGAAAGAGTGTGTGTTTTGGAGCTTCCAAGTAATTACTTTTTCTTATGTACAACATTTGAATTAAACTTACGTAGAAGAATGAATAACTGATTGAAGCACACCCAACAACTATAGTCAGGTGAGTTATTCCCCCTCCCACCTGCATTTCTAGAACTGGCCTACTCCATGTTTGTAAGTGAGCGTTAATAATAAAAACAGTTTCTTGTTGCATTCTAAAGTTAAGATAAATACGTAATTTCTGCATTTCCTTCTGTGATTCTTTCTCAATTCAAAAGCTTGTTATTTTTTTTATTAAAAGACAATCTTATTAGCCTAGTTTTGCATGCATCGGTTCATTTAAGAAGCAAATAAGTTCATTGTTAAGCATTAATTTGTCAACATTCAAGCCACTCCCCTCCCCCGATCCCGGTGACAGGAAAATTTTCCGTTTCGCTGTATATAAAGTAACGAAAATATTGGCAAAATTAGCAGAAGAAAAGAAAGCAGTATTGCTTTAATGTGTTGTGTTTTTCTGAACACCGAAACGAAACATCTCACTTCGTTGAGATTATTAATAAAAGTGCAGACATTTTCCTGAAAAATTTAATCGGTTATTTTCTAGATTTTTTTATTGGTCAAAAATATATCATCACATTATCTACCGATTCATTCACACTCTTTCTGTAAGCAAGAGAGAAGTAATCTTTGTCCTGGAAATTGATTGGTGAAAAACAATCGCTTTCCTGCATGCCGATTGGCCACAAACAATCGTCATCGTCTTACAACCTGATTTACCCTCTTGCAGTTAAACGGATTGAAATCTTATCTCCCTCCACTTCAATCTCTCTCTCTCTCTCTCTTTCTTTCTTTCTTTCTTTCTTTCTCTCTCGCTTATCTCGGGGCCTCTCCTTGCTTTCTTACAAAGTTTAGGAAAATATTTGACGACGTAAAAGAAATCCCATCTGCAGGTCAACTCATGTTGATTTATTGCATGCAGCAAAACAAGGTTTCATTGTGTGCCACAGGTAGAGGCTAGAGTTGGGGTGAAAGAACACCTTATCGCTTTATTTCGCAACTAGAGGGTAGCATTGATAGCGGATTTCTCGAATGAATCTATAGATACATTCTCTGAAAATATCGAATATTCATTCGATCTTCTAAATAATTCTATTATGCCTATCACTATTGTAAAATATTAATTCTATTAAAGACGTCTTCAGGTGAGATGGATCCTGCCAAATAGGAAGCTGCACTCATTCATTACAAGTATAATTATAATTACGTTAATTAGTGATAAAAGTGTACTAAATATACCCGTTGAACCATCGAAGCTAGTTTGTTCTCCGTTATAAGTGAAGGTTGCCAAAATAGTAATTAAAATGTCATAATCGAGTGATAGGTCTAATCAGGAAAAAAGATTCAAATCCTTTTGGAACTTTGTGGTAGCAAACGGGGCTATTAGGATAAAAATAGTAATGAACGAGAGTGAAGAGAAGTGAATAGAGAATAAATTGTATGAGTTAAATATGTTTATATAATGTAATGTATGTATATGTACACGTATGGTGTAAAGTTTATGCCCTACGAGCAAAGTCTTTCACTGACACAGCACTGTCCATACTTCCATTTTCGAGAAGCACTTCTTGATTTTAACTCGTTGAACGCTGGCACAGAACTTCTGTCGTAATTCATCTTCGTCCCAGAGGCGGCTCAACGTTGCAAGATTTTTTTACTCCTCTCTAAGGAAAGTTCACATCGAAATAATGTGGAATGGAAAGTTCAGGCGACATCACTTTTGAATTAACAACGTTTTGGCATATCCCCACCACTAGCAAGATTTTTTTCAGATAAATTCCCGGTGGCCCTCTCTAAGGAGAGCCCACATGGAAACACCTCCGGAACGCCACAGCACACTTTTAGTTAGCAGCTCTTTTCGGAAACAGTACTTTTGCATGTTCAGCACTTTTCTGTATGCCCTCCGCTAACTGGGGGCTGTGCTCCCCCTGCGACAAACGCTGCCAAGCTCCCTTCGAACGCACCGTGTCCCCGTTTTGCACCTCACTTCGCTCGGTGTGCATTATGCCCTGGTTGGTTTCTATACATCCTAGCTTTTAGGGGCCCCTATTTGGTATATTAAATCTCTACTTTTATTAAATTTCCCACTACGTATATACATCAAACACGTTAATTTTCTTTTAGAAAGTGTAAAAATAACCACCTCAAGGTTCGATCTTAGGACCTCCGGATCAGCTTACCAATACATTAACCACTGGAATAAGTTGGAAGTTGGTCGAAGAGGCGGGTGTCTGTGAATTACCTATAATTCACGCTCTGCGCGTCATCGTACCGGAAGTCTATCCACGTGCTTTCTGGGGCACACGGAATTATACTAAAATAAAATGTTGCCCACCGCTAGCCAGAGGCTGCGGCTAACGCCGACGCCACCAAGCTCCTTTCAGACGCACTGTGCCCCTCTTGCACACCTCGCCTCGCTTAATGTTCATTCTGCCCTGGTATTATCTCTATACATCCAAGATTTCAGTAACCTCTATTTGGTATAATAAATCACTTCTTTTATTAAATTTCTTAATAAGTATATACATAAAAAGAAAAATTTTGTCTTTTAAAAATTATGTAAAAATAACGACGCCAGGATTCGATCCCGGGACCTCTGGATCAGCATCCCAATACATTAACCACCAGACCAATCTGGGAGTTGCGGAAGAAGTACTTGTCGGTGTTACTTCTAGTTCTGCGCCTGAACGAGTGTTCTACGCCTGCTATCTACGAGTGTTCTCCGAGAGGAGGTTCAGTAAAAACACTGCCCCCACATTTAGTTCATATCAGTGCTGCCAAGTGTAGCTAGGGAGAAGGAGGTACGTATCAGTGGAGCTAGGGAGAGAGAGAGGTACTTATTGTTCATGGCAGCAAAGTTTGCAGTCTGAAAAAAGCATTCTGTTGTTACCTCTTTTGAATTTCGACTTATCTCCGGTTTCAAACAGTTTGCGACAAGATCCATATGACAGCATTTTTTTACTCAACCACTGAAGGGAAAAGAAAGAAATACCGTTCAATGTTCTATATTGTCTTTAATGTCCAGTCAGAATAACTGGAGGACGAAAACGAAATGTTGTGCAGTATGTGGTGTCCACTATAGCAACCTTAGTTTCAAATGTTTCGACCTCGGGAGCAGTTTGATTTTATTGAAAAACTTCCAACCACCCACGACGTATATGTAAAGAAGTAAGGAAATGAATAGATCTTATTAACATATCTGAATAGAAATTATATTTACCTTGTTAGAATATTTCCATACATGCTTTTCCATTTGTGTCAGCAATTTCTTCTAGTCATTCAACTCCTTGCGCGAAAGAAACTCCTTTTTCACTTACGAACGATCATCATCTTTGGCTCAGGACGAGACGAGTTAGATATCGAACTGGGCTTTGAGACACCACCAATGAATTCGCCATGTGAATCTCTGGAAAACTTATGACAAAAATACCGACCCACGGGGTTCGAACCCGCGTACCTACTCATTACAGATTCGAACTCCGACCCGGTACCGCGTAGTCCACGAGAGCTAAAGGGAAAATGTGATATATGCATTATAAATTCTAATACTCCTCATGTAACAATACTAAAATGACGCTATACATATAATGAACAGGTGGTTCAAAGAAAGTGTTCTCGTTACTAGATTAGGCGGATTCCATATCATTAGTAACATTTCAATCTGTATAGGAATGTACTAGAATTTAGAAACTATTTCAGCGGGAATCATTAAAATTTCAATAGCACGTCAGCGTACTTAGAGGCTGTGGCTCAATGGTGTTCGTTTGGCAATCAGTAGATCGTGGGCTCAATTCGAGTGTCCGAACGTCCTGGCTGAGGATTAACTCAGTCCCAAGAGGTATATACTGGGAGTGTCTTCAGAGCTGTCGAGAAATTAGAGCGCTGGTTTTCTGTGAGCGTGATCACAGGTTCAAACCCCGCTGGAGTTCATTGAACGCAGTAGTTTGGAGCGCACTTTACAAAAAAATGTAGGGCCAGTCCATAGGAGCTCACCAGCACGTTTAGGACGTTAATAAGAACCTGATTCGTACCTTCAACATACACCCTCGGCGACAACCTCCCGCATCCATCCCGCTCCACTATCTCGACCTGACGATTGGATGCCTAAAGTTCGAAAATAGAATTCCAAAAGTCGGCGTGTAATGATGAGAAACAAAATGACTCGTTCATTGCGTTTCATAACACAATATGACATTTTGGTTATTCAGATCAAATCCTTTCTTCTCTATTCACTAGCCGGATAGGTGCACTATTTACTCAATCTGCATAAATTATTTTTAAAAAAATGTGTACTGTAGCGTTTCTCAACCCTTTTCAACCTGCAACCCATAAAACATGACATTTAAAAACATGAACGTTGATCTCTTGTAGTTGATAATAAACAAACAAATTACATTATTCAAAACTATTCAACAAATTACAATATTTTGTAAGGCCGTAATTATAAAAACAATAAGCAAGATAATATATCGTTTTCGAAATATATTAGTTTTAACGTACAAACCCAAGTTAAATTATTTTTTAATCTCCTCTTGCGACCCGCTTACAAACAAATCACACCTCTTCTGGGGGTCACGACCTCCACGTTGAGAAACCCTGACCAATGCTAATATAATTTTCTTTCAAAGTCTTTAAACATTATATTCATTTAATTAGATTCATTTTGGGGAAATAATATACACCAATCTCATTTGTAAAACTCCAACTTACCTTAGAAAGTAGGCGGAATGCAACTAGCATAGCTCGTATTTTGGAACCATTATTCTGCTACTCAGAAGTTGTTTCTTTGTCGATTCAATGCGGCCTGATAAAAGTTTAATTGAAGATATGCAATTATAAAATAGCATAATTTACAAAAAAACGTGATATTCCTGAGGTGAGAACAATGTGAATTTAGATCTAGCAAGGACAAGACAGCTCCATTAATTTCTCCCGTCCACCTGGCATTTTCCATCTGTTAGTTACCTTAAAATATTGGACCCCTTAACTTTGATTCTTCCATTTGTAATAGAGACTAGCACCTAAACGAAAACAGATACGGAGCAACTGACATCACATTATTCAGTAAGCTTGGTGCTTAAAATTGGCAGATTATTTACATTTGGTTAGCCTTCTGTATTTTAAGAACTCACGCAAGTGATTAAATTACAGTAAAGCAGATACTGAGTCACTGACCTCAAGTTTGACGCCAGCGAATATGACTTCTGCTACTTTCTAAACATTTTATATGACTATTTGAACTTTTGATAAAATTATTAAATCTTGAAATGGTTAAACTTTATTTAACGGAATGGTAATCGTTGTCAGGTTTCTTTGCATTTGACATGAATCAAATGAATACGTCCATGCAATACGAACATAGATGACGGAGCTTTGTGAGAAAAGAAGAGCAAGCTTCGAGATTCGAACTCGCGTCGCCTGCTTTGTTGACGAAAAGTGGAAAAGCTAGCGCGACCCAGCAAATCAAATTCAAAGGTATATAAAAAAACTGATTTGTGTTTCAATTACAGTGTTTTGTGCATCTAAGTGCTAATCTTCCATTGCCTGCTATTTTGTTGACTACTGTCTTCCATTGACTGTATAAATATTAAAATCAAGTTCTATAATTTGTTAAAAGTCCCAAAAACAGTATTTAACGTCCCAAGTGCGAGTAAGCAAAACTTCATCGTTAATGATTACGGACGTAGCAACATCGCTGTATTATAATTTGTTTTATAGCCGATAACAACAAAAGAATAGTTCTAATTACTTTTATTCACATATTTTTCACTACATCCCGACTAGATATATATACTAAACACTAACTTCTTCCCGAAGTTTAGTACTCTAAAACTGCACTAATAAACTCATCATATTAA
>JAGDQP010075573.1:0-10148 GCA_022664845.1 Lepisma saccharinum | reverse complement strand
TTTTTTTTCTTATTTTGTTGACACAAACAGTATCGTGTATTGTTAAAATAACTAAACTGTTTGTAAATGGCTAAAAGTTAAATACCATAATTCAAACGTTTCTACTGATGAGTAAATATTCTAATCCTGACCGGTAATCAAACCCTAGTCGTCCAGTTATAATTGAAGATCATATTGCCATAGTACAAAGTAGTATGAACGCTTTGTTCTAGTATACACCTCAGTACAAATCATCAACTAAATTTTTACTCCTACGACTTACCCCATTGTCAATTAGATATGAAAATCTCTATTGAGTAAGCATATTTTCCATTCTTGATGAAATATGATATCATGAAGATGATATTCGCCAACATTTCACCAGCATTGGATATGCTGTCATGATGACAAAACGTTCTTTTTAACTTTTTGAGTATCCGCGTTCTCAAATATACAGCATCGTTTATAAAAGAATATCGTGTTTCATTATAAATAATTTATTAAGCCTTCATATTCCACCAACAATAATACCTAAGCTCTTCTGACAGTGTAATTGGTCGGACGGTGATTGGCTATTATTAATGAGGAATGACAAGACATATTGAGAAGAGAAGAGAGGAAAAAATATTCCAGTATAAATAAAGTCAATCACAATATTAGACTTAATAGATAAGAAAATTGCGTATTATGTCATAAGATCAAAACAGAACATATGAAAAGATGGAAAAACATTTTATGTCTTAAAACTATTTTTTAAAAAAGTTAAACTTTTACACTAAATTTTAGGATACTGTTCTAAACTCTCAGATACCATTTCTTGCATATTCTAAGCTAATCAAGGAGCCATGTACTTTGTATTCTGGGATATTTTTTCTCGTTACGTAATGTCTCTTTTGATAGATGATAAAACTTAAACACCAGTTAAAGCTGTCCGGAAACTGGAGATAGTTTTATAACACATTTTATGTAACATAGGTCTTATTTTAATTATATTTATGTGAAAATGGCCGACAACTGATGTGTGCCTGGCGAATCGTGCCCTCACCTTATATTAGAAGCAGACATAAATTATCTGACACCCCCAAAATTTTACAACAATCCTCCTACTTGAAAATATTGGGGAAACCCCTGTTCAATGCTGGATTTCAATTAATTTCGTGTTATTTTTTATTGACTAGATGCAAGGATACAAATTCTTCTTTATCTTTGTTTTTGATTTCCTCCATGTACTGGAGCTGGTAGCGCTCTGCAAACCACGGACGGCGCCAAATATTTTCATCGCCATTACAATGGACATTTTTTTAATTCTATAATTATAATTCACAATGTGATTCGTGTGTTTACAGAATTCCAAGCTGAAAGAAAAACTAAGGTTGTCTCCGTAAACACGAACCAATTTAATAATTCCCGACTGGAAAGCTTACAGACAAAGAGAAGTTCATCTTTCTTCAGCGAGAGAAAGTACCAATGTTTAGGCAGGGCTACAAGTATCCTGCTTCACATTCTCAAGGCAAAAGGTTACCTATTCTGCGGTACACAGTTGTAGAACATGTAAAGTACTATATATTCACAATTTATAATAAATTGACGTAGCCGAACTTTTGTCACATTTGATTTACTTCTCAAATCAACAAGTACCAAATTGACATGAAAAAATTAACAAAAAAAAAAAATAAGTAACAGAAATGTCTGTAATCGATTTAAGTACCAGGATGAGCATAATTATTAATAAACGTGTTTTAATTTGGTTCTACATCATTCGTAGGAAGATGTTCCAAATTACATTTATACTGGTTCTTACACTGACTTCTTTCATTTTTATTAAAAGGCTGAAAACTTGGCAACATCTTGTGCGCTCGTGGTAGTTAAAATGATTGACAAGTGGAACGAAGATAAGATCTGTGCGCTTCTTGACTACATTCAATTTATCACAAGTGAGTTCTCAACAAACTCCAAATTGATGTGATTAGCAGTTATCAAATAAGCCGGATGAGAAGTTTTGCATTGTCCTTTCCTGTATAATAGAACTGCGAATTCTGTGATACAATGATAGCTGTACATATAGTACAAAACGCTTTTTATCTATGCTGCTATTGAACTCACCAGCGTTAAGTGTTTTCCTTCATATTCAAAGTGCACGCCGACCGCGATAGTCATATCATCTGAGGCGTCAGGCCAGTGTCAGTTTTCAGGTTCCAATCCTGGCTGGGGCATGGATGTTTCAGGATTTTAAAAACTTAAGAGCTAGTGGACTTAAAACGGGCCAAAGTCATTAGTTACTAAACTGGCGAGAAAAAAGACAAAGTTTGTTTTTAAAGTTTAAGAATGTCCATCAGAACTCCCTTATTTTTTGAAGTAAGTTACCGAGAAGATACCGAAGTTAAACAAACACTAATACAAAATTGAACAATTTAAGCAGACTGACTGGTTTTGTTCCCTTTCTTGTCTCATTGTCTCTCCTTCCTTGCCTAACTTCCTCTTCCACTTTCTCGTCGGTTCTTTTTTTACAGTTGGAAGCGAAAACGGGATGAACAAGAAATAGGCAAAAGAAACTTGGAAGACAATTAATGCAGAGGAACAAAAAAATCGTTAATAATTATTTGTTCTCGTCATTGAACAATGAAAATTGTCAACACGGAAACGGATGCTTTCTAATTGTCTCCGCCCTTCTCATCTCGTTCCCCCACTCCCTTTTACAATCATCCGATTCCTAATTTCTCTGTTCATTAACTAAGTAATTTAAGATTGGCTTTTAGTTGATCATTAACAGAAATAAAGCGTTTCGTGAAGCGGACAATTATAAAAAGAAAATGAACTCCCAAAGAAATGAAACAAATAGTTGTCTTCTTGGTTGAATCAAAATTATTATTCTCGATATTTTTTTCAGGGTTGCCAGCTTAATAAATTTTAACGTTGTGTTTACTAATATATTATTAATATCTGCAACAGTTTTGTACGAATTTTTAAATGTTGATAATCATAATTATTATTGTAAATTATTACTTTTTGAATACGATATAAAAAAATATTACTTTTTCACATTTAAAAAGTAGCTTTTATACAGGGTGTTTAAAAATGAAGACAATAAATTCAGGTATTAGACCAAAGAGAAAGTGAGAAGAAAACTTCCTTTCAAGAAAAGGTCCAGAGATGAAAATAATTAATGAGGCGGAGCATTATCAAATATGACGTAACAACTCGACAAATAACGAGCTTATGAATGTATTACGTATCGACTTACCAAATCGAAATGAAAGTTTTACCCAACACAGTGATGTTAGTAAAGTTCATAGTTGAGCGTGCCATATAGAGGAATTTTGTTATGTGAGAATTCCATTGCTAATTACTTAACATTTCCTGCAAGACTCGTATAGAAAGCTCCTGTAAGTTGTATGCTTTAATTATAAAGATTGCTTAGGTTTATGTATTGGTAACAACTACAACTAGATGTCTCTAGCTTTAACATTACACGTTTCGCAATTTCTTTTAATTAATCTTTCTTTCCTTCCATTTATTTTGTTAACGAATTGACTTATCAATTATGACATTCTTTTTGGAATATCAAGTACAAACAAAAATAGGCCAACTTTCTATTATTTCTGGGAAACGTTTTTCCCTTCGGATGTCTATTTCAATGCTTTCTGCACACTTTGTTCACTAGATAGAGAATATCAATAAACGATTTTGGTAGCACAAGAGCTAAGTTTGAAAATGCAAAAATGGGAAGAGAACCTGTGTCGTTTTCCTGAATACCTATTACTTTAACAAACTGAGATTCGAACAACAGAGTAAATTCATTTTTTTCGTTAAATATAGATCCAATAGAAAAAAAAACAAGTTTACCCAAATTTATCACGACATAGAGTAACTCCGGGAAAGATGCTGCCGACAAGATAGATGCGACAGTTGCTAAATTGTCAATGTAGTGGTTAACCAATACGCCAGATGGCAGTAGTGGTTAGTTAATATTGTGTTTGAGAACGAGAAAAAATGTTATTGGAAGTGCGCCAAATTCGTGGCAACAGTGAATATGTAGTAGAGGGTGAAATACAACTTACTTGTTAATGCTTGAAGTTTTATCGGTCGACGCGAAACGTCGCGAGTAGTCATCTATATTGTTTACGAATTGGTGCAATGGCGTGAGATGCCTATACAAAGACATGGTAAATTTTTAGAAAATTTAAAAGAAATGAAGAGGAAGCAAGTGGACGAAGCATAAAAAGACTTGCAAATATCACAGCTCCAGCTACTCTGGAGCTTAGAATAAATCATATATGGTGCTTAATGGTCCGTACAACAGGTCAGAAAGACAGATGCAAAAGACTAGTGCTGTGAAATCAAACCGAAAGTCAAGCGATGAAAGAAAAACTAATTTACAAGTCAAAAACATGAAATTTTTGGAGTGCATATTGCCTCAAGTGTAAAGACAATTATTTTTAAACAATACAAACATATGATTGGATACAATGCACTCCTTGAGTAAAAAATGGTTGCATGACAACTGTACCATGTTCGATCATATGTGTAACATTCGTGGAGGAAAACAAAAGAGAAAATTGACAACCTTGAACATAATAAGACTAGAGAATAAATATTTTTCAATGAACTGGTGATGAATTAGATTATACTTTGAGGTTGCGGTGGTAGATACTATGATGTAATAGCTAATCGAATATGGTTTAGAATTCATATCAACTACCGGTGGAAGAAAACTGTAGAGGGAAAGGCCCAAATACGGATTACCACTTTTATTTTCCGAATATCTCCAAAATATTCCAAAGAAAGTACTAAACAAAAACTGCAAATATGTCTGAGATATGTTTACTTTATAATGTAGTTGCAAATTTAGATTAGAAACCCATGACTATGATATTAAACACATATTTTACAAAGACGTCATAATCTTGACTTTTGAAACACTGGTCTAAATGTGGGCTACCGTTTAAAGTTACCTTAAATAATTAAGAAGAAATTATAACAGTTCAAATGTTCAAGGGTGATATAGTGATGATAAATATATATTTACAAAAGTCGGAGATGGTCCTCCTTTTCTGCACCAGCGCATTCTTTATGTGCTCACCTCGAACACATGATACATATAACCCATAAGTCTTATTGTGTGTTCAGAGAATATCCTGTGTAGCAGAATTTTCTTGTGCAGCTGACGTATCAAAGTAACTATCGTCATTATCACAAGGTAGCTCGTATTTAGACCATCATAGAGGTTCCTACGTGACTCAACAGAAGTAAATAGGCAATATTATTTATTCTTTGTTTTATACTGACTACGAATGCTGTCTCTGAGGAATATCTTATAAAACATCTCATTCTTGGTTTTATTGTATTTAAAAATACTGAAATAGACCTGATTAAACTTTCCCATAGTTGAAAATAGGCACAACATACAAATAAATTAACCACATCTCACTTCAAAGCAATGTCGTACTAAACCTATATATTTATGCGTGCTCTTCTCCGTTTCAAGATGCTCGCTGTATGCGCAACAATTTAGATATTTGAGTTTAGCGTGTATCACTATGTTTCGTTTTACTTAGCATTTTACAATCAACTTGCCTTTATGGTGTGCGACAACTCTAACAGCAAAGTACACAAGTATACATTTTCAGTATCTTTTCTACAGGAACGAGATTACCACATAACTATGAGTTAAAACTACGTTAAACCGACTCTGCTGCTGTTTTGATTGTTGCGAATGTGAACTCCACAACTTCATATCAAGCGGAATTCATTTTCCATGTTCATTTATCTATCTCGTCTCTCTCCGTCTCTCGTTAAATTGAACTAGTTCTACTGGTTTTAGGGGGGGGGGGAGGAGGTGGCAACGAATCGTAGCTTAATCCTTGTCCCCATCTCTT
The DNA here is from genome assembly GCA_022664845.1 of Lepisma saccharinum. Taxonomy (NCBI): domain Eukaryota; kingdom Metazoa; phylum Arthropoda; class Insecta; order Zygentoma; family Lepismatidae; genus Lepisma; species Lepisma saccharinum. Next base: position 4,293 of record JAGDQP010075573.1, on the reverse strand, counting down.
GTAATATGGCCACAAAACCGTATTTCTGATATTTCAGAGAAACGTCAGTATTTTCCCGCAGCTCATTTTACTTCTAATCAGAACAACGCAGTGCTATTTTCCATAGACCTGCTTTTGCATAAATACTCTCGTACAGATTGAACAAACTTAATAATACTAGTATATGAACGGAGAGGAAGAGAGAGAGAGAGAGAGAGAGAGAGAGAGTACATAAACTTTGAAAGGGTTTTCGTATTGTGAAACTGCACTGCAATATGTTAAATAATACACAATTAAATTGATCGCTCTATTGACGTCGAACCTGATTTCTTGGTTTAATGGTTAGGGTTGCGGACCTAGGATCGTCACTACGGATGCACACACGTTCGAGTTTTGCTGTCAGCCAGATAGATTGAGGATATCCTGTTTTTTTCCTCATTTAACCAAGCGAATGTCAGTATGAAACGTAGACCAAATCCCTGACGACTGCTTTGCTCTTCACTGCCCTGGAGAGTGATCATCGAGAAACATCATCTCTCAGGCATAAGATGATGATGTTTCTTGGTAATCACTTTCCAGTGCGGTGAACAATATTCAATGTTAATTCTTTCTAAGTATATGAATTTTAGACAGATTTAATTTGTTTATTTAAATTAACACAGTAAAAAACTGTTCCTTAAAATTGAAAAAAAAATCTTATCTGTACACCGAGAAACAATGTCCTTAGAAATGAGATAGCAACATTCTCATATAATTGAAAATGAAAACATGTCTGTTTAGAAATAAAATAACTTCTCTCATTTTCAGTGAAAAGATAATGATATCTCATTTCTAAGAAAATTGTTTCTTAGTGTACAGATAAGAAGGTTTCCACTCAAATTTAAGAAACGGTTTGTTACTGTGAACAATTTTGTTTGTTCAGTGTGTTGCATCGTTACAAATGACGTAATATATGGACAAGTAATGACGTAAGCCACGTCGACTTAGCAAATCACAATCAAAGTTATGAATGTATTTGTTTATGATTGAGGATTTCATTTAAGGGGACATTTCCAACCAAATCTTTCATTGCGATGGAATTAACATTGCGCAGGAGACAACCTTATGAATCTCCTTCTACGTCAACTTCTGAATCACAAACTTTAATGAGGTAATATTTTTGGGTACTTATTAGATTGTGATTTCCTAAGCTGTAACGGATTACGTCATTAGTTGACGATATATTAAGTCATTTGTAACAATGCTGTGCTAACTTTTAAATGCCTGTAGCTCAGAAGCTACGCATGTTTCGAATATCTTTTGAAATTATTTTTTTCCTTATTATGTAAATAATAACCAATCGAACTTCGGAGCTTTAGTTTAGTAAAAAGGTGTATATTTTCTATATATTTCTTATCACCTCTTGCTTTATTTTTAAAAAAAAAAGAAATCGTTATGCCAGTTGAAAAAAAGTGTCAAATTTGTTTACTAGACTGGAACTCCGTAATAGCTTATGCTAAACTGTTTTAGGGCAGAACTTAAAAAAGCTTGCATAATAATGGTTTACTGGTTCATTGATTTTTCAGTGCTAATTCACAACTCAAAATTAAATTTTAGAGTTCAATTATATATATATATCTTCTGGGAAGCTTTTTTGTTTCCATTTATCAGATATTGCAGAGAGATGAATACACAAAATTATGAAAGGATTGCTCTTTGAATCGCTAAGCACTCCAACGTAGCGTAACCAATCAATAAACTACAAGAATTCAAATTCACATCAATACAGTGAATTAAAAAAATATCTTTACGCAAAATATGATTAATATTATAATACATATGGATTTTTTAAGGGCGAATCAAAACAGCACTTGAGTTCCGATAAACTATGACAAAAAATATATAAAAAAAAAACATGTCAAGGAAGAATATATAGTGTATATATAGTGTCACTCCAGCCAAACTGAATTACAGGCTCGGAGGCACATAATTTTGTTATTTACCCCTTCCGTGATAGAGGTCCTGGCACAATCCTTGATTTGTTTTATTTGATTTATTAATCTCAGTCTCCTTACAGAAATAAATTACATTCAGTGAATACGCCAAACAAAATAATTGTCACCCTCCAAAATATGGACAACACCCTTAACTTTAAAATTTTTGCTGTGAAGAATCTATAGAAAGCGTGTAAACCTTCCCAGTTTTGAGTTTACATCCCCCAAACTGAAAATCCTGGAAGATACCCTGCTTCCATTTACACGTAATTTCAAAGCAGAGGAATTTAGCTTAGTTTTGAAGGCATCGTGATAGTGTTATTCTGGTGTGACTGAGGGAAAAAGTCAGTCAGAAGAGCTGGACGGGAACCCAAAACCTTGCAAAAGCGAAACCAACACTCAACCAACCGAGCCACGGCCCCCACGAACTTCAGTTCGCATAAATATGAAACAGGTTTAAAGCGCAAATGCTAGAAAAACTTCAAATCAAATAAAAGCATGTGTTACGTACGAACGACTCAGCAGAGGTTCCTAGTACTAATACCAGATGTCACAACAGTTCGTTAATAAGTTTCTGCAATAATCTACTTTCTTTTTTGGGTAGCTTGAATAATACATGGGCTGTCTCTAAGACTATAATGCCAGTTCAGGGCCCATTAACGGGAACCGTAGTGGGAGTGTTTCTTGATGCATATAGTTACTTATTAAGACCTGTCCCCTGAAACACGAAGAGACATTTCCATTATAGCAATCATTTTTCCTGTCACCCTGATTATCGTTTTATATTAGGTCATGCTGAAATCATTTCCCCCCTTCACATAATCAAATGCCTTAATCGGTATTAAGCTGAGACGAAACGACAAAATGAAAATTTTCCTCGCTGGCTTTTCACTAAGACTGGAAGGAACTGTTGGAGACGGATTGTGCCCTCCGGCCTAGTGCATGTAATTGCTTTACATTTGCATAGAAAAAGGCTCTGAAAATTCATGACAAGAAATCGAAGAAAAATTGTGTCAGTGTGGGTGTGGGTTTGAGTGTGAATGTGCTGCTATTGTGTGCGTATGTGGTGGTGGTGGGGATTACAGTAACCTTCAAACCGCTATTTCTTTTTTTATTTGTAATTGTTAATTAGTATTGGAGAAATTGTATCCTATACACTTAAAATTCTACCTCTGAATTGGGAGTACAAAATTACAATATTGGTTCTCCCAATTTTTAGATGCATTAGCGAACCCAAGGTTGGGTTTAGAGGGGCGGTTCTCTGCCTCCAGTTCTTGGGAAGGAACAGATTAATAGAAACAAAAACAAAGGTAAAATATGAATATCTTTGGGTAAGTCACTGCCTCTCTCTCAAAAAAAGAAGATTATGTAGTATAATGTACTCCCAATTTTTGAGAATTAGTGACGGGCACAGGATTTTTGTTACTATTAATATGTTCCTTCCCAAGAACCGAGAGGTAAAAGCTTCCCTCCTAAACCCAACCTTGGGTTCGCCAATGCCTCTCAAACATTGGTAGTACAAAATTGAAATATTGTACTCCCAGTTGAAAGGTACAGTTTGTAGGGTGTATTTTTTCTCTTAATGTTATAGTTTAATAGCAAAGAAATTATATTTGCTTCTGAAATTTATAGAACAATTTGTGTGCTAATACTATATAGGAAAATCACGTAAGTTATACAGTTAGGACAAAATTAATTTATATAATTGATAATTTAATAAAAAAAATTATACAGTTTTGGTAATTACTGATGTATGTATTTACTCGCGATCTGTAAATTGCTTCTACTCAGCACAGGATACTAATCCAGGCAAAACTGAGTGTGGAAGAGAGAGAAGAAATGCTTATCTGCCAACTACCGAATGTACCAGGTACCAGGTAAATTTTGGGGAAAATATCGGGTTAAAGTTTCCGTCTCGGTGTGGATTTCCGGGATTTTTCGGACCTCTAATGGTTCGGAAAGCCAGAAAGGTGGAAAGTTTAGAGAGATCGGAATTTCTCGAAGATTTTCTGTCCCCTAAACCTATTAATCTTTGGGAAATTTTCTGTCCCTAAGCTGGTCTAGTATCAACAGAAAAAAGTTTCGACACTACAACATTTAGCCTCGTGAGTTACATGCGAGTTGATGTACTTCCTGACCATCTTGAAGGAAACGCTCAGGTGTATCAAAACGACTATTCCCTAGGTTGTTCTGACATATTATTTAAATGAGAATATTTATAATTAAAACGCATAAGTGTATGATATAGTTTCATAGTGATATGAAATATATCTCTATAGCAGTTTAATTGACTTGTTCTTTCTGATTAATAAATTATAAAAAAATAATAATTTTGGGTTTT
>JAGDQP010075572.1:0-10149 GCA_022664845.1 Lepisma saccharinum | reverse complement strand
ACAAATGGTACAGACGTGTCAAATCGAGTCGAAACTCTAGCGAGGATGAAGTGAAATCCGAACTGGCGTTCACATCTACCGACATCGATCACGTAAAAAGGGTGCAAGAAGTCATCCACCCAAACAGTCGTCTCCAGTGCGTGCGCTGAACTTAACTAAACATCAATAAGGTCCGTGTCACACGACTTTCACGGTAAACTGTAGATGTGACGTGTGGAAGCTAAGTTTATGCCAGGTCTGTTAGCCGACCTGTGGGGTTGTTACGACGAGCGAATGCTGACTCAAATTTCCTAAAGCTTGTGATCAATGGTAATGAAACGGGGGTACAGGTGCGATATGGAAACGAAGGTCTACTCATCACGGTTGGTCGGGCAATCCTCATCACGGTCCAGAAAGGCACGAATGAGTAAATCCCATGCTAAAGTGATATTAATCGTTTTCTTTGAATGACAGGGGATCGTCCATTCGGAGTTTGGGCAACGTGGTTCCACAATTAATGAAGCATTCTACATCAGAGTCATGCAGCGATTAAGAGAAAACGTGCGGTTCAAGACGCCAGAAATGTAGCAGAAGAAGTCTCGGGTGGTGCATCCCGATAATGCATATTTCTATTTCTCACTCGTTGTTGATGAGTTTTTGGTAAGGCACCAGACACCTGTCGTCCAAAAACCGGTCTACTCCCCTGATTTGGCACCAGCTGACTTCTTCCTCTTCCAGCTAAGTTGAAATCAATCTTCAAAGATTGCATATTCCAGAGCATAGAGGAAATGCAGGAGAAATCGCTGCGGAACCTACAGGCCATTCCAAAACTGAAGTTCCTTCCGGTAGGCATTGCAGAACAGGAAGAAACGGTCGGAGCGGTGTGTCCAAATGGAAAAGGTGATTTAAAGGAGACAGGTTTGGCTAAGTGGTAGTATTACCATTTTCTCTATTATTTAAACGTTTCGATTCTTTCTTAATACAGCCGCTGAATTAGAAGAGTTCAAGATGTTATATCAAAGGATAAAATACATTTGGTGGAGAGAACATTGCAAAGAGTGTAGGAATAAAATCAGTCATGCTTTCTTTACAGTTTGGTTTCTGTCTTGTTTTGTGCAAAACTACTATTAGAATTTCTACATCCGCTGATGAAATTTTGAAGACTCCTAAATAGAGTCTAAGAGCTGTATTCAAGTGACCAGAACTGTTTATATTTACAGTTCATTCTATGAGAAATTAGACTGAATGTGAGTCAAAGGTCAACAAATCATACTAGATAAAAGAATGACAAGTGTAGGGTAATAGCTAGAAATTAAGAATTGAAACAAGGAAAACAAAATGTAAAAGTATGAAATATTTTATTTTTGCGGAGAAAATTCTGGGAGATTATTTGATTGGCCACTCTTGGTTACTAACTGCATTTAAGTGGGAGAGAAATACGTAATGATGAGGTTTTTTATAACAAATAAAGTATTTAATTTTTACATTACGTTTTCTTAGTTTACACTCAAACAGAAATGTTCAAAACCAATATTATGTTGTTTGTTATTTTTTGCTGCGTAAAGGTACATTGGTTATTTGAAAAAGCTATATTGTTGCTCCACCTGCAAAATTGTTTGCCTGACCTTAAATGTAGTTCTGGCTACGGGCCTGACGATAATCCATCCTCTTATGAAGACACCTGGCGGCGACAGGCTTAAAAAGTAGTACTCTGTAAGTAGTGCTTGTGAAGAATTTATGCAAATACAGTTTATCCGCAAATAATAATAATAAGAAACATAATTATTAAATATTAAAAGTTTAAACTTGGCATCTAATCCTTCGAATTCTGGGTTCCATTGATTTTTCCTCACATTTCGGTTTTCATATTCTTCTGAGGACGAATCCCAAAATTGCTTTTTTTATTTCGTCTATAAAGCGTTCTGTGTCGAAACTCTTCATTGCCTTTTTATACAATACAATCACTACCAGCGTCCAGCGGGACATTCCCGCAACCATTTGGAGGAAAACCTCTGAGGAACTGGACTCTAACACTGGCAACACTTTTCGATCTTTGCACTTGCACAAACCACACAGGAGTAGCTGGTGCAAAAATAAAAAAGAAAACGAAGCAGAAAAATTAAGATGGTGGTGTTGCCACTGCGTTTTGCAAATGAGTTATATAGGAAACGTGTTTAGCAACTGGTCTGAACGCCTAGCAACACTACCATCTTCATTTTTCTTCCTTCGTTTTTCTCTGGGGGAGGGGTAGCTTATAAACAGCTTCACGCGTTCTCTAGATCATCGACGGCTGTTTGAGAACGCGACCGCAGAAAATCGGACGAGATTTGCATAAATATTCTCATTTGCTTCCATTATTTTATAGAACGCAGAGTTCATGCGGTTCTCAAGTCGCTAGAAAACGATGTTTGCATAAAAGAAGCCTAAACCATGCCGGATTTGACATTGTGTAGGTAGCTGCTGTTTCGCCCTTCTCTATTTCAGTTCATAGGCAAAGGCAACGATGACACATCACCGGGCGCGTATTTATTACTATTATTAGTTGCGGCTGGGTCGTGCAAGAGAGAGAAAGAGAGAGAGAACGCCTAATATCGAATCAATTACTACTTCTGCCTGAGACAAAGTTACCTAAAGGCTTTAAAATAAAATTCAAATTACCAATCTGTCGGATCTGTTACTTTGATTCTTTTTAATAGAGCGTTATTTTGGTAATCGGAAGGTCATGGGAACGATCCCAGTGGCCGCCCATTATGACTGAGGTTTTTAAAGATTTTTCCTCAGGCACACCAAGCAAATACCGGGATGGTATCTAATAACTAAAACCTGGTTATTTGGTTTCACTCCCTCCACTCGTTTTCGGTTTACCAGGGTGTTTTCAGACTTTTGCCTCACCCTGTAGATCAAAACGGGAAGTGGTCAAAATCTTGTGCTTTTTTCAACGCTTCGTTTATTCCAAATGTTGAATGTAAGTTAAAATAATTCACAGACGAATTCGTTTAAGTTGTTCACTTGCGGTGAACAGTGAAGTCCAAACGGGAACTACGTAAGTATTCTAGAACTTCCTGAAATAGAGCCATGTCTCGAAGCATTAGTCAAACATTTTGGACAATCCACAACAGCAAGTGTCCTAAGCTGTGGAAAATCAAACATCATAAGGTCTCGCCTGAACAACGCTTCCGGTTACTTTCTTGTTTCTGATTCATTGGAGAAGCAAAAGTAAAGTGAATGAGACAGAAGGCTGTAGCGTCAAAAGGACAATATGGTCGGTTCTTACGTAACGGCTTTCAGAAACTTATGCTTTCCCCACTTCCTCACAGATCTTTCAAAGTATTCATTGCTTTCAAACTAGTAGAGTCAAAAGCATTGTATACAGTGCGCAATGCGCATGCGTCACTGTATTTCGATTGAAGCAATATCTTGAACAATGAGAAATTCGAGCACAGTGAGAAATTCAAACACAGCATTTTGCTTCTATAGCACCGACGAATGATCATTAAATGGCTCCGTTGTAAGAGTTATAGATAGACAATCGCTTCGTACAACTTCTCTTCGCAAAATGAGACAAAATAAAATATATTAAAGAATAAATAAGTTATTTGAAACACGACAGTCCTGCAATCTTTTGGGAAATAATATAATCGGGATCATTACTTTTCATTCAACCCATGTACAAAAAGCAAAACGTAAAACCGGACTGGGTAAAAGTAACATTCCTTTTCAAGGACCTACCACTTCTAGTAATACACTAATAATGATGTTCAATCCTCAGTTCATGACAGCCTTAAAAGTAGACTAGCCTTAAACACTCCTCTTTGGAGAAATGCTTAAGTAAAGTGCAAACCAGCCAAAAGGTTCTATTCAGTGTCACGCACAAAATGTTTTTTTCTGTAGGCCTACTGTATATCTTCGTGCGTTTTCATGCGTCTTTATGCAATCAAAATGCGATTCATACCACAGGTGCTACTGGGTCGTGTCAAAATGCTTACTTTCGAACAGTTGGCGCGTAAGTTGTTCTGGTTTTGAGACTGTCATATGATATATTTATTGTTCAAGTCCGTCACAGATATTTTCCTGAAAAAAATTATGGGGAAAATACTGAAAGTATACTCCGTTAGTGCGCTTTAATCATACCATATCAATGTAATAATCTGTACATGGTGGAAGCCATCGTATTTGATAGCAACCTGAAGCAAAACTAATCAGAATGATTAATATCTTGACATTTGTTATGCAATACTGACACCATCATAAGTAAGATAAGTGTTACATACAAAATAAATACCTGGCTTAATTACTTCTAAAAAATACATCTAATTAAACTTTCCAGTCACTAGGAAATTAGTATGATGAAGGTTGAGTTGTAGTTGATTATTTCGCATGTCCTCTGTGTAAACATGCTTTCAGTCACTGAGCGTGAATCCCTATGGAACATGAATTATGCATGGACACATTTCAGAACTTCAGCTTCGATGCTTGTTAACCATTAAATAGTATTAAAATTTCATAATTGACAGGACTATGAGGGGAAGGGGTCAGTAGTGGTTGTTGGTAACACACTGACCTTCCACTCAGAAGAGCATCCAGCACTAACAGAGAAGTTAGTTTCCATCAGCGAGTCTAACATCGCTCTCTACAACTTCAAAACCCAGGATACTTTTCTTATTTATCGAAGACAAATATAAAAGAAAGGTTTTCTTTGTGTAGAATTTATTGTATATGTGTTAAAATTTTGAACTAGCGACGGATTCAAGTGGTTCAGAAACTCTTAGAACCATAAATTTAATTTTATATGTCATAAAATTACGTTTAGCCACTGAGATTAACTTACCAGTGATTGCTCTCCTTTCAGTCACATCACAACAATGATGCTGGAATGACAACTTTAATCGATGACAAGACTGACATCTTAGTATGACCAATATTCACCAGAATTTGAGTTTTGATTGTATTTATGGCTTTTAGATATCTTAGGCTCAGACCGGGATAGGGAAGGGCAAACGGACGATCTTAAAAGGTAGTCCTAGACATAGTCGTAGTTGTCCACGACCTAGTTTGTAGATACCATCCCGGCATTTGCCTAGTGTGATTGAGGAAAACTCTGGAAAAAACTCCGTCAGGACGGGCGCCGCTGGGATCGTTCCTACGACCTTACGATTGCTAAAGAAATGCTCTACTAACTGATCTACGGCTGTTTGGTACCCACCAGAAGTCCTAAGATAGATACCTAGTTTCTAGATCAGTGATTGACAACAGGTATGTTGCGACACACCACTGTGATACAAGATTTGCTAAGTTTGCAGCGAAACTTCTGAGACTTTGTGATTTTGCTGGTAAAAGTAAGTCAAATAATTTCACTAAATGTTTATTTTGAAAAAAAGAAACAAGGCAAGCTACGTGTCAGTCATATGATGGACCCGAGAGATATATGTTGAGAACCACTGTTCTAGACTAACCATGAGGTTATTTTATATTTTGCACTAGTCTCCGATCGTAGGAAATATTAGTCTCGGAACTTTTTTCTGGAGTTTATACTGATTATCATCACATTTAACATTCTACGGTGTGCTAAAATTATCATAGAAATTGTGTACAAACTGGCAAAATTGCAAAAGTTTGAAAATGATACGGAGAGTGGCCTTAGTTTGTCTTGTTTATAAGTATACAACATCTGCTCCATACAGATTTACGAGCGATTGGATTATCTCTGCATTTCGCATCCTGAAACTTAACGAGAAGTTGAGTACTGTATTGAGCACGTGTCCTAAGGTAAGAAGAATGTCCCAATGTTCTTTCTACATTCTTCATTCTAAACGTTCTTTCTCCGTCTGAAAATCGATGATGTCTCGATCAAACTTGAAAAAAAATATAAGCAAGAGCCAGCTACGAACGAAACGGCGTATAACGACGCCGAGCGGGAAGGGAATTTTGCCCGACAAGAGTCCGGTTTCAGTTCGGCGCTAGTTCACATAATTGAAATTCTCGTCTTTCAAGTCGAATGTGAGAGATCACCCTTCACCTCGCTCTGCGTGACGGGATTATCCATATAGACATGTGGCTTCATCAGATCAATTGATTAGAAACAGCGAGAATCCCTCTTCGTATCAGTTGCACGCGAACTCCTCGCTTCGCCATTCTCTATCGATTCAACAAACCGCGGGGAAGTTCAGACAATGGGCGAAGCCAAATAATCGCTTTACTTTTCATTACACACAAAACCCCTCTGATAATCATCATGCATTAAAGGTAGAAAGTTATTTGTTTAAAACAGACACACAATTCTCATCTCTCAATGAACGAACGAACGTCAAAGGAACTCTTTGTGGACGGACTATCTCTAGCATCAAAGTTCAACAACACATTTTCTTTTATTGTTTCACTTTATCTATCATAGATGGCGCCAATATTGAGTTTGGCTTATTATTGATTTTTCTTCATTTCTGTAGCTTAAACACTGATAACTGAAGCGCCTAAAGACAGAAGCGAACGTCGTAAATCAAATCCCAGGTTGTAAGGTTCCCACAACACATCATATTATCATTATCGCAAACAAAGAACTCATGTATGTTTTTACTTGAATTTACGTTCAAATTGACTTGAATGGCATTTACAAATATACAGCTGTTGGGAATTCCGTACAGCGTATCATTTCTTCTCGACGAATAAGTAACTAAAGTTTTAATTCAATTCCGAAAATTTTCTTTTGGAGAAAAATCGAGCTTTAAATCGTGTATTCTCGTTTGCTATTGAGAATAAATATTTGAGTCAAAATGTTATAACTTGTGCAAATTCTCAGTTTCCTGCTCAAATTTAAGAAATGTATTCTGTGCATATTTTTGAGCTACCATTACACGAACTTGTGTGTTTTAAATGTAATCTTTGGCAGTTACTTTGAAAATACTATTTATATCTTAGAAACAATAATAAACACAAATTATTACTTCGAATTTTATTCATTGCCTTTAGGCACCTAAGGCTCAAGTCGGGATAGGGGAGGGGAAAGGATTCGAGGTGTCGACTAGGGCCTATGCTGAAGGAGCCGTCCCGGTATTTGCCTGATGTGACTGAGACAAAACCCTGGAAACAAATTATTACAACAGCTCCCAATTCGAATTTGAATTTATTTTAAGGCCTTTAAGGAATCTGAGGCTCGAGCCGGGATAGTGCGAGGAAAAGGATGTTGGAAGGTCGACGGCAGGGCCTATATTGTAGGTACCATTACAATATTTGCCTGGTATGACTGAAGAGAACTCCGGAAAAACCTCAGTCAGGATAGTCGGCCGCTGGAATCGATCCCAGGACCTCCGGAATGCTAAGCCAACGAACGCTCTACCACTGAGTCACGGCCGCTCGGTGGTCAGCATCCAAGTTCATATCTTTAGTTAGCAAGTAGGTTACGGGTAGTTTTGCCTAAATAAAGCTATTACTACGGGAAATTGATGACCAAAAAAGAAGTGAGGAAATATTATCAACGGAGACTGAAAACTCTGAGGGATTGTCCACCCTAAAGCCAACAACTAGAGTGATTTTTTTTATCAAGAATTTCCCTCAGTCTAGTCAGGTGAATGGCGTGAGCGTAACTATACATTAGCTGCTTTCCAGATCTCTTTTCTTTCAAGTTATAGTTGATAAGGGACCTTCTGCTTTGAGACTGTTTTAGGCATTAGATTACAGTTCACAAAGAAATTGGAAAACGTGTAAAGAATATACTTTAAAATACAGAAATTTCATTTTATGGATGAAGTTTTCTTTATATTCCGGTCAATTTCTGACCATTCGGGAAAATCCTTACAACTGATTTCCTTAGTCACACCAAACAAATGCCGAAATGGTATCTACAAACTAGGCAATGGCCAACTACCTTCCAACATCCATTCCTTCTCCCTATTCCGAGCTGAGCTTCAATACCTAAAATCCATAAATAAATTCAAATGCTTTCAATTATCTGCACTTGGATAAGTATAAATAGAGCAAGTATAGTGTGAATATTGGTGATGTACGAAAATTAACTACAATACTCTAACGTGACAACATAAATAAACGCATGGATTTCCTTTCGCTGAGTGGATATGAGCTTCTAATTTGACTCGTCTCAATTTGTAATCTGAAATTAAAATATTTTCGATAGTAACGATAACGTTATAAAAATGATCTTATTTTTATGTAATGAACTCAATTGTATTTATAACCTTAAGGCTTCTTTGATTCAGGCGGGACAAGGCAAGGAAGAGGATGTGGAAAGGAGGTAGTCCAGGACATAGTTTAAAGGTACTATCCCGGCATTCACCTGACATGACTAAGGGAAAGCCCTAAAATAAACTCAGTCAGGATGGTCCGCCGCTGGGATCGACCCCAGAACTTTCGTATTACGAAGCCAACGCTCTGCCACCGGGGTACAGCCGTTCGATTTTTCATGATAATCGCCATAATCTATCTAATAACGCAGGTAGTTTATGGATTATCATTGGAAAGAATTTCCAGGCTATTATGTCTGAGATTGTGCCTGGCTTCCCTCAATCACACTAGGTCTAACCTTTAATAGGTTAGGGCCGCTGCCTTCCTCGCTTCCTACAAACATTTCTTTTAGCCAAGGATGGAAATGGAGAACGCGAGAGAATGGCGTCCCCCTATAGGTTTGAATTTGAAATTATTTTATGCCTTTAGGCATCTCAGGCTTAGGCCGGTATAAGGTGGTGGGGAGAGGGTGTTGGAAAGTAGTTGTCCAGGGCCTAGTTAGTAGTTACCACCCCGGCATTTGCCTGGTATGGTTAAGAAAAACGTCCACTTAAATCTGTTATTCCAGCTAAAATATAATTAACAACTATGAATATGTGGGTAAGGGTTGACGACCACCCCCTTGGTTCTACACATCCACTTCCACTGTTGGTTGTAGCCCAAAAAAGCAGAAAACCTTATAAATGAAATGTCTTGATTTAACAACAGACAAATCACATGCCTCGCAATAATTGATCGTTGTATTTATTGTACATTTACGACTTTGTTAGTTCATCACTACAATATTATCACAACACTTGTGGTTAGCTCTCACCTTGTGTTACGCTTTAAATCTTAGGTATGTTTGTAATTAAAATATTTGATATCACCACATCAACATGCCTGTCGCGAAACCGTCTACACCCATGAATATGTTTTGTGAAATGGCTTATCTGTTCCTGTATAATTTATGACAATTCGGTTTTTTGTGTGGTGTTGTTGTTGTTGCATATTGTCTGCCTATCTCACAAACTGTTTTGTAACCTCTATGTTTGTATATTCCGTATTACATCTGCGTCTGGCTATGAAAATGTATGAATAGCTGTTGAAATATGCTACATTGTGTAATTGTTAGAAACACCTGTGTTCTTTGTTATTGTTACATATGCAAAATTAACGTACTGCGTTCAGTGATGATTTACAAGAATGCACTACTTAAAGAATGCCGGTACACTATTCTCATTTATTGGATACGCAAGTAAAAGAGTTAAGGACTTCATGGGCGACATAATTCAAATTAATTTACACGTAAACAATCTGTAAACCCCAAACACTAAGTTATATATACGAATTTTGAATTTTATTTATAGCCTTCAGACATTTCAGGTTCAAGCAGGGATAGAGTGGGGGAGGAGACGACATTGGAAAGTAGTCGGCCAGGTCTAGTTTGTAGGTACCATCCCGGCATTTGCCTGAAGTAACTCAGGGGAACCCTGTATACATTGCGAGAACTCAAACATAACCCTTTTTATTGTACTTCGAGTTAGTGAGAGGCCTTCAGATGTCACCTTTGAATTTATTTAAGGCCTTCAGGCATCTCTGGCGCACGGAGTGATTCGAAGCTCACTTTTATAACACATTGGCACCAACGTTAGAAATTTACAAGCTCGTTTAGGACGTTCATCGCAATTCAAATCAAACGTGAGCTTTCACGTTGTTTGGCCAACGGTTACTGCTATCTGTAAACCAATCAACAATTTAGTTCACGGGAGAAAATTACAATGACACACAAAAATGAGCTTCCAATAGTTTCAAGCTGAAGTAGAGTTACTTTCATTAGATTGACAAAAAAAACTTCCAAATAAAATTTTCGTAAGCTCCAAGAATCTTGAAACCAAGGACGTAGATATGCTACTTTCCCCATTGACATAAGTTATGTCTGGATTTCACCGTAAAACA